>JAWPHD010015554.1:0-54626 GCA_037043455.1 Cyrtodaria siliqua | reverse complement strand
GGGTATGGTACAGTTGGACACTTTCATTTTGTTAAATAAATGAACCCAACAAAAAACGAATATACATTTTTATATTTTAATCATCAACTACGTAACTTAATTGTTCAAATGGACACAAATTTCAAAGAAGTACGGCCAACAAGATCGTGTAATATCGCAGATTTGCTGGCGCGGTTAACAGTATGGTCCTAAATGAAATGCTTGTAAATGGTGCCAAATCAGGTTTTGATGACGTATGCATTATTTGACAAACCAAAGAGTGGCTTAATGATAACAAACTCAAGCTAAGAACATCGATTTGTAATGGATAAAATTATGACATCATACATGATTATACTGGGAAGTACTCTCAAACAGTGTTGTAATCACTTAATGGAATTAAGGCAGGACCACGAAATGGGTATTTTCAATTTCTTTTACATTTACTAACTTTAGATTAATAAAACTAGGTATAAAACTAACCTATTTTGAGACCCTAGACTCTATAGACACAATATAATCACCTTTAACCAGCCATGCCAAACCCAAAACTGGAGCGTCGAATTATTTTTATTTGACACATATTCAATTGCGGGTATTTTAATAACCCGTGAATAAGCCTATACTTTTAATCGGCACATATACATTATTATATGACCTGAACAGCATTGATGAATGGTTGTAAAGTGTAATTTTGCTGTTATTTGACGGGTTAGTTTAAACTATTTAATATTAGATGTATAAATTACTATATGGCTGTTTCAGCAAGGCCGCCATACAGACGAGTCAGTATGTGGTTCTGTACAAGAAGCCTGGCTGCTACGAGTGTGTGTTTGCTAATCCCGCAGCATCACCGAAATACCTCAGGTTAGATAAATAATTATTTAGTTTGAAGTAACATCGCAGCGTGGTTGTCCCTTAGCCATATAAGCAGCTTTTTGAATAATAATGCTGAATAATGCAAATTCTTAGTACAATAGCTGGCCTAATTAATGAAAATATGTAAACAGAGTTATAGAGTGGAATTTAATCTGATAGGCAGAATAGGTTGGCCCTGATCTTGCATCATTCCTATAGTTACTATGGTTACTGGGAGTTACAGCTCAACTTGAATGATATATTCATGAGGCTGCCAAATCTTTTTTTTATTTAAAGAAATTTGAGCAAAGGCGCAATATGTTTCTTTATAAATCATAAGTCTTCATAAATCTATATGTTTGGGTGTTGTTTGGTGTTATTATATTATGGTTAGATATTGCATATGTTTGAAGTCAAATATTCATACTTTTTGTTCACCCTGTACATGCGTTCCTTTACCAGTTTGTTCCGGTTAATAAGAGAAGGTGAGTCGATTGCATTGTATCGAGCGTTTTTGAGGATACTGACGACTCTGGCAACGAGCACAAGCTCTCTGTATCAAGAAGACAAGATTCAGGCCCTCTGTGATTGCATGCGTGAACACCCCACCTGGACATGTGCACATGGGGCAGCATTCATCGGATTGTTTGAGGCGTTCAAGAATCCGGATGTTGTAAAGTAGGCATTGTTTTTAATAATTCTTCCAGGCATAAACTTGTTTATGTTTACAACATAAATAATCTTAAGATGTTCTAGTTTTGACAACAAATTGATTGGGAATTGTTAACACTTGAACATTGTCGTCTGCATCTGCTGGTTGAAGTTTTGTATCTCGGAAACTGCTTCACATAATGGATTGACACTTCACACATATTTGACATCATAGAACCAGGTTCTATAATTCCTACTGTTATTAGCTCTACTGTCCGTCGTCCGTAACTTTTGCCTTGTGAACACTCTAGGGCCTTCATTATTAATCGGATATTTACGAAACTTTGCCAGTGTCCTTATATCAATGCAAGCTCGGATAAGTTCAAAAACTGGCAATAATCGGATCAGTAACACCGGAGTTATGGCCCTTTTTTTTCTGAAAAAATGCCATTTTCTGCCTTGTGAACACACTAGCACCTTCATTTATTATTTGATCTTTACCAAACGTGAACAGATTGTTAATGCCGATGAAAGCTTGGACAAGTTCAAAAAACAGCTAAATTGGGTCAGTAACAACAGAGTTATGGCCCTTATTTTTTCTGAAAAATGCCATTTTCTGCCTTGTGAGCACTCTAGCACCTTCATTTAGTATTTGATCTTTTACCAAACTTGAACAGATTGTTAATACCAATGAAAGCTTGGACAAGTTTGAAAACCAGCCAAATTTGGTCAGTAACACCAGAGTTATGGCCCATGTTTTTTCTGAAAAATGCCATTTTCTGCCTTGTGAACACTCTAGCACCTGATCTTAACCAAACTTGCACAGATTATTAATATCAATGAAAGCTCGGACAAGTTCAGAAACTAGCTATATCGGACCAGCGGACCAGCGAACACCAGAGTTATGTGCCCTTGAATTATTGAAAAATGCAATTTTCAGCCTTGTGAACACTAGCGCCTTCAATTTGTATTCGATCTTTCCCAAACTTGGCCAGATTGTTGCTATTAATGAAAGCTTGGACGAGTTTGAAAACCAGCCATATTGAACTAGTAAAACCGGAGTTATGGTTATGGCCATTTTTCAATATTTAGTAATGTACACTGGAAACCCCAGGGGTTGTGGGTTCAAATCTCACTGGAGGCATATTTTTATTTATTTATTTTCTCCATATAAAGAAACATGGGTTCAACTTTTTATTATTTTTTTTTTTAATTTTTTTTTTATAAGAAACCTTGGTTCTTTTTTCTTTAATTGGGAGCTTAGGGGCCCTTGTTGGATCAGTTTTACATAGAGTTATAGGGAATAACTTCAAAAAATTTCTTCTATGAAACTACAAGAGATAAAAGTTAATATTTTTTATTCATTGTCATCTTTTCTCTAAGAATTTCTGTAATTGGGAGCTTAGGGGCCCTTGTTGGATCAGTTTTACATAGAGTTATAGGGAAGAACAAAAATCTTCTTCTATGAAACTACAAGAGATAAAGGTTAATATTTTTTATGTATTATCAGCTTATGGATTCTCTACCAAGTTTGTTCAAATGGTGGCACTGGGCTCAAATTTGACAGTTTTACATGGACTTATATAGGATAAAACTTCAAAAATCTTTTTCTCTGAAACTACAAGAGCCAAAGGTTTAATATTTTGTATTTAGCATCAGCTAATGTCCTCTACCAATTGTGTTCAAATGGTGACCCTGGGGTCAAATTTGGCCCCAAACCAGGGGTCACAGTTTTACATGAAAAACTTTAAAAAAAACTTCTTCTCTGAAATTATAGGGGCTAAAGGTTTAATGTTTGTTTTGTATTTATTAATAGCTTATGTTTTTCTAAAAACATTGTTCAAATAGTGACCCTGGGGTCTAATTTGGCCCCACCCCAGGGGGTCACAGTTTTATATAGACTTATATATAGGGAAAAACTTTAAAAAATCTTCTCTGAAACTACAAGAGTCAAAGGTTTAATATTTTTTATTTACACCCAGCTTATGGTCATCTATCAAGTTTGGCTGAATGGTGACCCTGGGGTCAAATTTGGCCCCTCCCCAGGGGTCACATGTTTTACATAGAGTTACATAGGGAAAAACTTTAAAACAAATCTTCTTCTCTGAAACTACAAGAGCCAGAGGTTTAATATGTTGTATTTACCATCAGCTTATGGTCCTCTACCAAGTTTGCTCAAATGGTGACCCTGGAGTAAAATTTGGCCCTATCACCGGGGTCATGTTTTATATAGTGACAAAACTTAAAAAATCTTGTCTAAAAAAACAAAAGCCAGCGGTTTAATATTTTGTATTTGCACTCAGCTTATGGTCCTCTACCAAGTTTGTTCAAATGGTGACCCTGTGGACAAATTTGGCCCAGCCCCTGGGTCATATGTGATTTTTTTTTTTTAAAGCCAGCCAAACTTGAGCTAAATACATCCCACCCCCATATCTTGGTAATTGAAGACAATTTATATAAAACTAGTTTGATATTGCCATATCTGACACAATCCTTCTATCCCACCTCCACCCCACCCACCCAACCATGGACACCATATAGCCAGTAGAGTGATACAGGACCTCTTGGGCCTCTTGTTTTAACAAAATTATGGCCTCTTTTATACTTAGAAAAATTGTCTAACTTAAACGGTAAGTCTTATTTCACTTATAAATGTCTAATTTAATTTCCTAATTAATACTAGAAGTGAAGGTTTTGTTTAAATGTATAACAGACCAGCGTCTGCACCAACGGTGCCTCATGTTATATATTGTTATAGAATGTCTTAATCACCTGAGCCGAAGGCACATGGTGTAGGGCTCTGATATGTACTCAGGATTTATTTCGCTGGGTGAAAATTTAGCAAAAATTCCGATAGCAGACAATTCTTGTTGGAACGTTTTAGCGATGTTTATAGTTTCAACATTTTCGCAAAAACCTTGTTAACCTTCTTTAATTTATTTCATCATTTGATGACATAGCATCCATTTATAGGTATGCGTAAGATACACACACTTGGTAACATTACACATTAATAATGTATATATTTATTTATGTATACGCCTTGCAGTTCATTCATAAATGTAAGTATGTGCACATGCAATATATATGTTGTACAATAAAAACATGGTGATCAACATGGTCAACCCATATTTTCTATGTTTGTCCTTGATATTCGTCCTGTTAACAAAAAACAGCATTTTTACTTTAATAAAATTTCATGAGATTATGCAATAAATTCTGCTGGGTAATATCACAGGAACTGGTCACTTTTAATTTTTGCCTTCTATTATTATAATTGTCTAATAGAAGGCAAAAATTAAAAGTGACCAGTTCCTGTGGGTAATATCTTTGCAAATTTGTTAAATTCGCGAACATGGCAAAAATGATGCCCACACAAACATGTCCCCATGTACAGTATATTGCATGTAGCATAAGCTAATGGTATTCTACAATGTTCAAATAGTGACTAGGGTAAAATCTAGTCATTTGACCCTGTCCTAGGAGTCACAGTTCTACATCAGTGTTCCCACTGACTTTTTCATTTGGGGGTACATGTACCCTCTACTGTTAAATTTTGGGGGTACACTACAAATTTAGGGGGTACACTATGAATTTTTAAGATTTTTAAACCTTTCAACATACTTTATTTGCTACTGAAGACATTACAATACACAGCAGTGTAATATTCAAGTTGACAACAGTTACAGCAAATCATTTCGTTCAAGTAAAAATCCAATACCAGTCAACACGATTGCGCATCTATAAATAGTACACGGGAGAGACGAAACACGATTTGAATTAATTATTTGATCTTCATTTATTCTATTATTAAGTTTTTATTTTAATTTTAAATATATATACTTACTAAATCTAAAAAAGAAATAAGTCAAAACCACCAGAATGAGATGTCGATGTTTTCTCTACTTTCATTTAGGTAGCGCGTGCGCTTATGATGTCATAACCAATCATCGTGGTATGCACTAGAAGGATAGGGCAATTGACGCAATTACTCGGGATTATGTTTTCGTAAACAAAGCGTTTTAGTTTCGTTTTGATTTTTCAAAACATATTCGGACAGTGGACGAGAATTTGGAAATCTACCGACGGTCATGCTTTTTTATTATCAGACTTGTATTTTTTCTGTGTGTGCATGCACGTACGAGGTCAGTTTTCTGTGCGTGATTTTTTGTTTTCATGCGTGATTCACGCACATATGTGCGTGAATGGGAACACTGTACATAGAGTTATATAGGAAAATAATTTAAGAAAATCTTCTCTGATAATACAAAAGCTAGAGGTCTAATATTCTTCCTTTAGCTGAGCTTAATGTCGTCTACCAAGTTTGTTCAAATAATGACCCTGGAGAACATACACAATTTACTTGTCCCCAGTCAAATTTACTTGTCCCCGCACTTCACATAAAAGTGATACAAAAAACAAGATCAGTCATGAAAGTGACATTACATTCCCTCAGTTTCATTCCACCAATGAAAATAAGATGTTTTTTATTTGTCATTTACAATGTGCTCACCAATGTTTTGACAGTTTTTCAGTCACAAGTTTTAAAGATGTAAAATTCATTTCTTGTTATAAACTTTAGTTGTCCGTAGGACAATTAACAATTAACAATTAACTTGTCCCCAGTAGAATCTACATGGCACAGGACAAGAGGACGACTGTTAATGTCAAACCCTGCCTTTCATATATTACATGTAGCTTAAGCTTTGGCCCTCTACAAGGTTTGTTCGAATGCTGACAATCGTGTGCCATGTTGGCGACAGCTTTACATAGAGCTATTTTGAAAAATCTTCTTGTAAACTTACCAGACCTCTTTTATCGGACCAACATTCATTACAAAGGTTATCAGGTTATAAAGAGTAATTACTATCTGATTAGGTAGGTCAGCTCTTAACATCAACCTAGAAGTCTTTCTCTCTTCAAGTCCTCTTTTCACATATAGAAATGTGGATCATATGTTCATATTTGCAATTTCTTGTTTACACACCATTGATCGGCATTTGTTGATCTTCATACACATAGTTAATATTTTTAACATATGCCTTATTTGTATTTAGTTTTATCTACCGGTATGTATTTTATGTTTTTAATAATTGGCGATTTCATTGTTCATTTTCAACCCTTTGCATCACAATATGACCTTTTTGTGTCAAGGTGTCATAAAACACCGTTCACTCACTCACCCAGCTCTCAGTCATCTTTTCATTTGTCACACCTGGAAGTGTTTGGTGAGCTCTCAGTCATCTTGTCACACCTAGAAGTGTTTGGTCAGCTCTCAAGAACATCATGTCACACCTAAAAGTGTTAGGTCAGCTCTCAAAGTCATCATGTCACCGCTGGAAGTGTTAGATCATCAATCAGTCATCTTGTCACCCCTGGAATTGTTAGATCAGCATCAGTCAACTTGTCACTGTCACACATGGAAGTGTTTGTCCTGCTCTCAAGGTCATCTTGTCACACCTCGAAGTGTCATATCATCTCTCAGTCATCTTGTCACCTGGATCAAAGATCAGCAGAGCTTATGCCATGGTGCGATGTCCGTCTGTCCGTAAACCTTTTTTGTGGCGACTACTCCTCTGAAACTACAGGATGGATGTAGCTACTACTTCTTGAAAACTATAAGTGATATTGATATGGGACTTTTTCTAAAATTTTGATTCAACATCAAACATGGCTGCCAGTGGCCATCTTAACAGAAATGTTGCCTTTGATGTCTAGTTGATCCTAGCAAATTTTCAGCGTTAAACATGGCTGCCAGTGGCCATCTTTGTTTACATAGAGTTATATAGGAAATACTTGTAGCGACTACTCCTCTGAAACTACATGAAGGATTTTCATGAAACTTTACAGAAATGTTGTCCTTGATGTCAGTTGATCCAAGCAAATGTTCAGGTCGGCCAGAAATTCAAGATGGCCAACATGGCTAAACATAGATCTTTAAAAAACAAATTTGTAGCTACTACTTCTTGAAAACTAAAAGCGATATTGATATGGGACTATTTCTTAAATGATCAGCATGACATGATGTTGGTCCTTGTCGAAAATCATTTTGATTCAACGTTAAACATGGCTGCCAGTGGCCATCTTTGTTTACATAGAGTTATATACTAGGAAATACTTGTAGCGACTACTCCTATGAAACTACTGGAATGATTTTCATAAAACGTAACAGAAATATTGTCCTTGATGTCTAGTTGATCCTAGCAAATCTTCAGGTCAGCCAGAAATTCAAGATGGCCACCATGGCTAAAAATAGATCTTTAAAAAACAAATTTGTAGCTACTACTTCTTGAAAACTATAAGCGATATTGATATGGGACTATTTCTTAAATGATCAGCATGACATGATGTTGGTCCTTGTCAAAAATCATTTTGATTCAATGTCAAACATGGCTGCCAGTGGCCATCTTTGTTTACATAGTCATGTCATATAGGCAATACTTGTAGCGACTACTCCTCTGAAACTTCTTGAAGGATTATCATGAAACTTAACAGAAATGTTGCCCTTGATGTCTAGTTGATCATAGCAAATTTTCAGGTCGTCCAGAAATTCAAGATGGCCACCATGGCTAAAAATAGATTTTTAAAAAACAAGTTTGTAGCTACTACTTCGTGAAAACTATAAGTGATATTGATATGGGACTTTTTCTAAAATGATCAGCATGACATGATGTTGATCCTTGTCGAAAATTATTTTGATTCAACTTTAAACATGGCTGCCAGCAGCCAGGCACCTTTGTTTACATAGTTATATAATAAAAACTTGTAGCGACTACTCCTCTTATACTGCTTGATGGATTTTCATGAAACTTCACAGGAATGTTGCTCTTGATGTGGCCATCTTTGTTTACATAGAGTTATATAGGAAATACTTGTAGTGACTACTCCTCTAATACTGCTTGATGGATGTTCATGAAACTTAAAAGAATTGTTGCCCTTGATGTCTAGTTGATCCTAGCAAATTTTCAGGTCGGCCAGAAATTCAAGATGGCCACCATGACTAAAAATAGATCTTTAAAAAACAAATTTGTAGCGACTACTTCTTGAAAACTGTAAGTGATATTGATATGGGAATTTTTCTAAAATGATCAGCATAATATGATGTTGGTCCTTGTCGAAAATCATTTTGATTCAACGTTAAACATGGATGCCAGCGGCTATCTTTGTTTACATAGATAGAGTTATATAGTAAAAACTTGTAGCGACTACTCCTGACAGATTTTCATGAAACTTCACAGGAATGCTGATCTAGCTATCAAATCCTACCAGTAGAGCTTCAAGGTCATTGACCTCTTGTTGTACATATCTCTATGTTATTTTGTTTTATTAATTTGTTTTTTATTGTTTTCATTTTATTATGTTTTTTTTTGTGTTAGTTTGTTTTTTACATATGTCTGTTGTTTTGTTTTATCAAATTTACACCTATATCAATGATGCCCCCACCCCTGCCCTACAACCCCCTCCCCATTCCCCACCATCATCCACTCCCCTACCCCATCATCACCAACACCAAAATGTTTTTTGTTTGTTTTTTACATATCTCTATTGTTTTTTTATTGTTTTCATTTTACCTTCCATTATTTGGATATTAAAATTTAAATTTGAACACAGTGATTATTTACATATAAATAACCCCATCATCACCAACACCAAAATGTTTTTTGTTTGTTTTTTACATATCTCTATTGTTTTTTTATTGTTTCATTTTACCTTCCATTATTTGGATATTAAAATTTAAATTTGAACACAGTGATTATGCACCTATCAATATTTTGCCCCAGGGGGGGGGGGGGGGGGGGCGGCGGGCATACAGGGGACTTTAGACAAGAAGACGGTCCCCGATAGGCGGGAGTTTGACACGCCGAATTATTCCGGGTCCCGGGAAATAGACTGGCCGGATTTTACGACTCGGTACCCGGGATTTAGACAAACCATTTGTATTAACAAAATGGCGGAAATTTTGAAAAAAATGGAAGCGTTTAAATCACATTTTTCTGTCCAAGACATGTGTGATTGGGTTGGGGTAATATCCCCAGACCTGTCTAAGATATTTAAAGGTATACAGGAAATGTTCTTATTCATTTCTGTTGACGTATATGAGCCGCAACACGCGAAAACGTCCCTTCAGACAAAATTTTGACTTTTTATATTTGTTGACGTTTATGAAACACGGTGATTTTCTCTTTAAAAATCTCTTTATTTTATGTTGATATCTTAATTAAAAATGATTTTATCTCAATTTTAATATTAAAGATTGTATTATTAACCGTTAATTTTGACGTTGATGTCGGCATCTTGGACGACGTCGTTGATTAAATAACAACAAAAAACATAAACAATTACCATTTTCTATAGCATCAACTACTTATATTAAGAAAACATTCCCTATGATATAATAATTACGTAAAACACGGAAGTGACGAGAATTTTGATTAGTAATTAATTAATTACCGGCTGACGTCATAAATTGTTACTTTATGACGTTGTCGTCTAAACGTCCGAAGGGACGTTTTAGTGTGTTGCGGCTCATATGTATTTTCTTCGTAATGCCATTCTATTGTCGTGTGTTTTCGCGATGACCTTCACGGTCCCAATCAAAGGAAGATAGACGAATTTGTTACGAAAATAGAAAAAATGTTTTTAAGCCTTATGTAATTGATTTCCAAAAATATGTAGGTTTAAATATAAAAAGTAAATAAATTTTACCATTTCATATAAAATATAGACCCACTCATTGGCCACATTATTTGGATTTAATACTCTCCTTGTACATTTTGGTTATTTCATAGAAATATTAAAAACAGTATGTTCATGCGATATTAAAGTTGTGTGTGCTGTGTTTTCGATATTCTGTGTTTTCGATATTGTATGCTAAATAAACTTCATATTTGTAGGCAGTGTATTAAACTGTAAATAACATTTATATAAGAATAAATCACTTTTTTCCTTTTTTGGTACATCTTTTTTTCAGGTTTTTAATATGCTGCAACAGTTAATGTTATATCAAAAAAGGTAATTAATTGTGAACTCATAAATTGTATACCAGCAAATTTAATCTTTCAGTACTGTATGCTGTGGTGATGGTGTAATAAAAATAATGCAAAATATTCTATGTTTCAAGCAACCCTACGGCCTATGCCTACCTTCTTAACAAAAATGTCCAGGACCCAAATTAAATAGGGGATAATTGTTGCTTTTTGTTGATTATCGAGTTTTAATTCACCGAGTGAGCACCAAAATAGGGGAGGCACTTAGATTCGCACCTGTATATATGTCAATTGCATTTTTTTGGTGACAAAAGGGCACATGTGATCCATGAACGCAGCTTCAAGTTTTATCTGTTGTGCACCGAGATCTCTTACTAAAGGGGGCCATCACTATCAGAATACTAAAGTATTAAATTGATGCTAGGTTTTTCTCCATAAACCATTGGTTAAACTGTCGAATTGCTGACATTGTTTTGGCTGATTTGTAGCCAGTTCATGGTGGAAAAATGCTAAACTGGCAATATTGGCGCTAGCTTGCTTCACCCCCGGGGCATTTGATTCACAATTTAAGCATCTCCCACTATGGGGATTTAGACAAAATTATTGGCTCTAGGGTGGGGAATTAGACCCCAAAAAGAAAGGATTGTCTAATTCCCCTGGGTCTGCCCGCCGCCCCCCCCTGGGGCAAAATATTGATAGGTGCATTATTTACATATAAATAACCCCATCATCACCAACACCAAAATGTTTTTTGTTTGTTTTTTACATATCTCTATTGTTAGCTCTACTGATCAGAGATCAGCAGAGCTTATGCCGTGGTGCGGTGTCCGTCGTCCGTCTGTTTGTCTGTCCGTCCGTCCGTTAACTTTTTTTTTGTAGCGACTACTCCTCTGAAACTACTGAATGGATTTTCATGAAACTTTACAGAAATGTTGCCCATGAAGTCTAGTTGATCCTCGCAAAAATTCATGTAGATGTGAAATCCAAGATGGCCGCCAAATCTAAAAATAGGTTTTTAAAAAACAAGTTTGTAGCGACTACTTCTTGAAAATTCTAAGGGATATTGTTATGGGACTTTTTCTAAAATGATCAGCATGACATGATGTTGGTCCTTGTCGAAAATCGTTTTGATTCGACGTTAAACATGGCTGCCAGCGGCCATCTTTGTTTACATAGAGTTATATAATGAAAACTTGTAGCGACTACTCCTCTGAAACTACTTGACGGATTTTCATGAAACTTCACAGGAATGTTGCTCTTGATGTCTTATTGATCCTAGCAAAATTTCAGGTCGGCCTGAAATTCAAGATGGCCGCCACGGCTAAAAATAGATTTTTAAAAAATAAGTTTGTAGCGACTACTTCTTGAAAACTATAAGAGATATTGATATGGGACTTTTTCTAAAATGATCAGGATGACATGATGTTGGTCCTTGTCGAAAATCGGTTTGATTCAAAGTTAAACATGGCTGCCAGCGGCCATCTTTGTTTACATAAGAGTTATATAATGAAAACTTGTAGCGACTACTCCTCTGAAACTACTTGACGGATTTTCATGAAACTTCACAGGAATGTTGCTCTTGATGTCTAATTGATCCTAGCAAAATTTCAGGTCGGCCGGAAATTCAAGATGGCCGCCACGGCTAAAAATAGATTTTTAAAAAATAAGTTTGTAGCGACTACTTCTTGAAAACTATAAGAGATATTGATATGGGACTTTTTCTAAAATGATCAGCATGACATGATGGTTATCGGAGTCGAACATTATTTTGATTCGACGTTAAACATGGCTGCCAGTGGCCATCTTTGTTTACATAGAGTTATATATTGAAAACTTGTAGCGACTACTCGTCTGAAACTACTTGACGGATTTTCATGAAACTTCACAGGAATGTTGCTCTTGATGTCTAATTGATCCTAGCAAAATTTCAGATCGGCCAGAAATTCAAGATGGCCGCCACAGCTAAAAATAGATTTAAAAAAATAAGTTTGTAGCGACTACTTCTTGAAAACTATAAGTGATATTGATATGGGACTTTTTCTAAAATTATCAGCATGACATGATGGTTATCCGAGTCGAACATTATTTTGATTCAATGTTAAACATGGCTGTCAGCGGCCATCTTTGTTTACATAGAGTTATATAATGAAAACTTGTAGCGACTACTCCTCTGAAACTACTTGACGGATTTTCATGAAACTTCACAGGAATGTTGCTCGTGATGTCTAATTGATCCTAGCAAAATTTCAGGTCGGCCGGAAATTCAAGATGGCCGCCACTGCTAAAAATAGATTTTCAAGAAACAAGTTTGTAGCGACTTCTTCCTGAAAACAAAATCAATCAGTAGAGCTTCAAGGTCATTGACCTCTTGTTTTTTTATTGTTTTCATTTTACCTTCCATTATTTGGATATTAAAATTTAAATTTGAACACAGTGATTATTTACATATAAAACAATTTAGATTAAATTCAGATACACAGATGAAATATCAATAAAAATAAAAACTGAAATGAGGCAACAATAAAAAATTGCTAGATTTTCATCCCCTCCCTTCCCGAGTTGCCTTTCGACCACAAATTTCTTTCAAATGACAGCAATTTTGGATTAAAACTGATAAAAATAAAAAATAAAATTTCACACCATGGCCCAAATTTTACTATAATTTGTATGAGATTCTAACAATAATTTTATATCGGCCCAAGTTCCTATGCCCACCCTGCACCCCATCCCCACATTGTTTTAGCCTTGTTTTCTGATGGTATATACTGGCTGTATAATTTATTATTCTCTGAAAAATAGAATAGTCAAGCTGCGCTGTTCTCCGACTCTCTTGTATATCCTTCACTTCTCTCTGGGGATGTCTAAATAATCATTAATGTGTTGAAGTCATTAAGTAACATTATTCATTTGTTCAACTTAACACGGAACTATTTAAGTTTAGTTTTCATTTTGTCTTATTGCTTGTTTATCAGAGATATGAATACAGTTTCTACGGTATCTGGGGTGAGTCCACTGATGGCGGGGGTGATAGGAGGACAAAAACACTGTGTCCATGAGATGCTGATTCATGGCGCCAGAGTTGACGTGGCCGACCTGAAGGGAATGACAGTATATCACTACGCTGTCAAATACTTACCAGACGTCATCGATGTATGTTGTGGCGTCATTTTAAATGAATGGCAGCTTTGTATTATTTGTTCTTAAGAAATCTTTTAAGGTGTTGTTGCCGGTAACATGTAACAAGAAAGGAAGAATAACCAGCAACAACCAAATAGAAAAAGGGGTTTATGTATCATGTAATCAAAAAACAACCTGTTAAATGACGTCAACTTTCGCTTTACTATCTATGTGAATTATAATTAAATATCTCAAACTAACACTAATAAATGTTCCCATTACATCATTCGGATGAATTAAAGTTAATAATAACAACAAGCAATCAAAAGTGTGCTTTTTGTATCATAATTAAGTAAGGCAGGGAAACATTTTATTCTAGGCACTATTTGACTCTACACCACAGAGGCACTATCTAAATGGTGTAATTACACCTTTAAGTTGATTGTTTTTTTTTTAAATAAGATGTAACAATCTGTTTAATATGATGTTCAATAACATATTGTCCAATTAAAAGCTGTGTAACTGTGTAATTACCGTATGTTTTCTCACTGTATAGCAAAGACCCCCTAAAGTTGTGATTAAGGACAGGGTATGATAAGGGGGTGTTTTGGCCCCCAATATATTCAAAATGCAAAACAATAATATATACTTACAATCTGTTGTGCATATTGAAGTGAATTGATCATATTTTATCTTCAGAATATATTTTTAATTTATTTTATTTATCTAGGAGAATTTATAAGGTCTCAAAAACCGTAATTTTTTGTAATTTTGTTACATTTTGTAGATTTGGATCTTTCTGGGCAAGATTTTGATCCTAAAAATATAGAGCGCACCTCCGAGCACACAGTGTTTTGGTTAATGATGCATCCCTATCAAGTACCTGTTTCAACAAAAAATCAGCTGTGCTCAAGACTCTGTATTTCCAAGACCAAAAACTGATTGAAAACTGCTGAAAATGAACAAAAATGTAATTTTTAGCTCTACTGATCAGAGATCAGCAGAGCTTATGCCGTGGTGCGGAGTCCGTCGTCCGTCTGCCCGTCTGTCCGTCTGTCTGTCTGTCCGTCTGTCCGTAAACTTTTATTTGTAGCGACTTCACAGCTGAAACTACTGGATGGATATTCATGAAACTTTACAGAAATGTTGCCCATAAAGTCAAGTTGATCCTAGCAAAAATTCATGTTGATGTGAAATCCAAGATGGCCGCCAAAGCTAAAAATAGAGTTTTAAAATACAAGTTTGTAGCGACTTCTTCTTGAAAACTATAAGTGATATTGATATGGGACTTTTTCTAAAATGATCAGTATGACATGATGTTGATCCTAGTCAAAAATCGTTTTGATTCAACGTTAAACATGGCTGCCAGCAGCCATCTTTGTTTACATAGAGTTATATAGTAAAAACTTGTAGCGACTTCACAGCTGAAACTACTGGATGGATATTCATGAAACTTTACAGAAATGTTGCCCATAAAGTCTAGTTGATCCTAGCAAAAATTCATGTTGATGTGAAATCCAAGATGGCCGCCAAAGCTAAAAATAGAGTTTTAAAATACAAGTTTGTAGCGACTTCTTCTTGAAAACTATAAGTGATATTGATATGGGACTTTTTCTAAAATGATCAGTATGACATGATGTTGATCCTAGTCAAAAATCATTTTGATTCAACGTTAAACATGGCTGCCAGCAGCCATCTTTGTTTACATAGAGTTATATAGTAAAAACTTGTAGCGACTTCACAGCTGAAACTACTGGATGGATATTCATGAAACTTTACAGAAATGTTGCCCATAAAGTCTAGTTGATCCTAGCAAAAATTCATGTTGATGTGAATTCCAAGATGGCCGCCAAAGCTAAAAATAGAGTTTTAAAATACAAGTTTGTAGCGACTTCTTCTTGAAAACTATAAGTGATATTGATATGGGACTTTTTCTAAAATGATCAGCATGACATGATGTTGATCCTAGTCAAAAATCGTTTTGATTCAACGTTAAACATGGCTGCCAGCGGCCATCTTTGTTTACATAGAGTTATATAGTAAAAACTTGTAGCGACTTCACAGCTGAAACTACTGGATGGATATTCATGAAACTTTACAGAAATGTTGCCCATATAGTCTAGTTGATCCTAGCAAAAATTCATGTTGATGTGAATTCCAAGATGGCCGCCAAAGCTAAAAATAGAGTTTTAAAATACAAGTTTGTAGCGACTTCTTCTTGAAAACTATAAGTGATATTGATATGGGACTTTTTCTAAAATGATCAGCATGACATGATGTTGATCCTAGTCAAAAATCGTTTTGATTCAACGTTAAACATGGCTGCCAGCGGCCATCTTTGTTTACATAGAGTTATATAGTAAAAACTTGTAGCGACTACTTCTCTGAAACTACTTGGCAGATTGTCATGAAACTTTACAGGAATGTTGCTCTTGATGTCTGATTGATCCTAGAAAAATTTCAGGTCGGCCGGAAATTCAAGATGGCCGTCACAGCTAAAAATAGATTTTTAAAAAATAAGTTTGTAGCGACTACTTCTTGAAAACTATAAGTGATATTGATATGGGACTTTTTCTAAAATGATCAGCATTACATGATGTTGATCCTAGTCAAAAATCGTTTTGATTCAACGTTAAACATGGCTGCCAGCGGCCATCTTTGTTTACATAGAGTTATATAGTAAAAACTTGTAGCGACTACTCCTCTGAAACTACTTGACGGATTGTCATGAAACTTTACAGGAATGTTGCTCTTGATGTCTAATTGATCCTATCAAAATTTCAGGTCGGCCGGAAATTCAAGATGGCCGTCACAGCTAAAAATAGATTTTTAAAAAATAAGTTTGTAGCGACTACTTCTTGAAAACTATAAGTGATATTGATATGGGACTTTTTCTAAAATGATCAGCATGACATGATGTAGATCCTTGTGGAAAATTATTTTGATTCGACGTTAAACATGGCTGCCAGTGGCCATCTTTGGTTACATAGAGTTATATAGTAAAAACTTGTAGCGACTACTCCTCTGAAACTACTTGACGGATGTTCATGAAACTTCACAGGAATGTTGCTCTTGATGTCTAGTTGATCCTAGAAAAATTTCAGGTCGGCCGGAAATTCAAGATGGCCGCCACAGCTAAAAATAGATTTAAAATAAATAAGTTTGTAGCGACTACTTCTTCAAAACAATAAGAGATATTGATATGGGACTTTTTCTAAAATGATCAGTATGACATGATGTTGGTCCTTGTCGAAAATCGTTTTGATTTGACCTTAAACATGGCTGCTTTGTTTACATAGAGTTATATAATGAAAACTTGTAGCGACTACTTCTTTGAAACTACCTGACGGATTTTCATGAAACTTCACAGGAATGTTGCTCTTAATGTCTTGTTGATCTTAGCAAAATTTCAGGTCGGCCGGAAATTCAAGATGGCCGCAACGGTTAAAAATAGATTTTCAAAAAACAAGTCTGTAGCGACTACTTCCTGAAATCAAAATCAATCAGTAGAGCTTCAAGGTCATTGACCTCTTGTTTGAAAGATAAGGCCTTGTTTTTGAAGCTCCTAAACTCATTTAGAGCCTTTAAACGTACTTGTAATCAGTTTTAATATTGATTCAGTTCATTTGTAGCTAAACTAGATATTCAAAACTTGTGCATTAAAACTTTCAATATTGGTGTCCAATTTTGTCCCTTATCACACCTAGTCCTTTGACAATGTTTTAGCAAAACAACGTGCAATTTACTGAGTCTTTTATAATTGCCCAACACCTTATCCAACCAAATCATTGGTACTCCCTGACATAAGTATACCAATTGCTGTACTTATTACTTACTTGAATACCGTTTGAATATTGGTGTCCAATTTTGTCCCTTATCACACCTAGTCCTTTGACAATGTTTTAGCAAAACAACGTGCAATTTATTGAGTCTTTTATAATTGCCCAACACCTTATCCAACCAAATCATTGGTACTCCCTGACATAAGTATACCAATTGCTGTACTTATTACTTACTTGAATACCGTTTGAATATTGGTGTCCAATTTTGTCCCTTATCACACCTAGTCTTTTGACAATGTTTTAGCAAAACAACGTGCAATTTATTGAGTCTTTTATAATTGCCCAACACCTTATCCAACCAAATCATTGGTACTCCCTGACATAAGTATACCAATTGCTGTAATTATTACTTACTTGAATACCGTTTGAATATTGTGTCCAATTTTGTCCCTTATCACACCTAGTCCTTTGACAATGTTTTAGCAAAACAACATGCAATTTATTGAGTCTTTTATAATTGCCCAACACCTTATCCAACCAAATCATTGGTACTCCCTGACATCAGTATACCAATTGCTGTACTTATTACTTACTTGAATACCGTTTGAATATTGGTGTCCACTTTTGTCCCTTATCACAACTAGTCCTTTGACAATGTTTTAGCAAAACAACGTGCAATTTATTGAGTCTTTTATAATTGCCCAACACCTTATCCAACCAAATCAGTGGTACTCCCTGACATAAGTATACCAATTGCTGTACTTATTACTTACTTGAATACCGTTTGAATATTGGTGTCCAATTTTGTCCCTTATCACAACTAGTCCTTTGACAATGTTTTAGCAAAACAACGTGCAATTTATTGAGTCTTTTATAATTGCCCAACACCTTATCCAACCAAATCAGTGGTACTCCCTGACATAAGTATACCAATTGCTGTACTTATTACTTACTTGAATACCGTTTGAATATTGGTGTCCAATTTTGTCCCTTATCACAACTAGTCCTTTGACAATGTTTTAGCAAAACAACGTGCAATTTATTGAGTCTTTTATAATTGCCCAACACCTTATCCAACCAAATCAGTGGTACTCCCTGACATCAGTATACCAATTGCTATACTTATTACTTACTTGAATACCGTTTGAATATTGGTGTCCAATTTTGTCCCTTATCACACCTAGTCCTTTGACAATGTTTTAGCACCCACATGATTTAAAATAATCTTTTTAAAATTTAGTTAAACCCTTAAAGCTTAGATTTGGATCTTTATAAAATGCCTCTAAATTACTTAAAAGGAAATTGATAATTTGTTTTATTTTTATATTGGTAAAACAACAAAGTCAAAAGTCATATATTATAGAAATAATTTTATTAGTAAATCCATTTACATACAACAATGTTCAAAATCCATTTACATACAAACATGTTCAATAACAGTTCACCAATGTGAAAAATGTTAATGAGTCGCCTCGAGTCCGCCGCGCGCATGCTGGGCTACCAAGTTCAGTTTCTGGTAGCTCAGTGGGCTACCACAGATTTTAAAGATTTGTCGGACCCTGAGCATGTTATTTTCAAACCAACAGTATATGTATTGTCTGTGTAATATTTAAGTAAAATACACACCGAGTAGCATAGAATCTGAATTTCTTTATGATAAATTTATTTTAGCACTGCCATTTCAAATGCAAGCATGTACAAAAAGTTCACGTAATTTATCAACAGTCCTCGCACATTTTATTTTGTAAACAAGTTTCCTATGTTTTTCAATGCAAACACATCTTATCATATTTATATTTAAGTTTTTTTACTTTGCAAGAAAGGTTGAATTATAAATTTCCCTACCTTCAGTTTGTAACAGAGCATGACAAATTTAAGACATACGATTGGCCAGATGTGAAAGGTCATACACCATTGTACAAGGCCTGTCTCGACAAACCGGAGAAAACTGCAGGTCCATTACAAGAAAAACACAAGGCCGTCGAGATGTTGTTACATGGTGGGGTAGACCCGGGGTTGTCAGGGTGCGACAGACTGCCTATTCATGTTGCTGTTTCATTAGGGGAAATGAAGTGAGTAAACTTAAAATCTTTTTTTATGCCCCCGAAATTATTTCGGGGGCATAAAGTAATAGCACCGTCCGTCCGTCCATCCGTCCTGATTCTGTCCGTCTGGATTCTGTCAGTCATTCCGAAGTTCGTGTCCGGACCGTAACTTCACAACCCCTGCAGGGATTTTTAAATAACTTGGCACAAGTGATCACCATAACAAGACGATGTGTCCCCCGCAAAACCCAGGTCCGTACCTCAAAGGTCAAGTTCACACTTGAAGTTCATAGGTCAAAAACAGGTGCGCAATTTCGTGTCCGGACCGTAACTTCACAACCCCTGCAGGGATTTTTAAATAACTTGGCACAAGTGATCACCATAACAAGACGATGTGTCCCCCGCAAAACTAAGGTCCATACCTCAAAGGTCAAGGTCACACTTGAAGTTCTTATGTCAAAAACAGGTACGCAATTTCGTGTCCGGACCGTAATGTCACAACCCCTGCAGGGATTTTTAAATAGCTTGGCACAAGTGATCACCATAACAAGACGATGTGTCCCCCACAAAACCCAGGTCCGTACCTCAAAGGTCAAGGTCACACTTGAAGTTCATAGGTGAAAAACAGGTATGCAATTTCGTGTCGGGACCGTAACGTCACAACCCCTGCAGGGATTTTTAAATAACTTGGCACAAGTGATCACCATAACAAAACGATGTGTCGTGCGTAAAACCCAGGTCTTCAAGGTCAAGGTCACACTTGAAGGTCAAAGGTCGAATTGTATCCGGTCAATAACTCTGGCATTCATGGACGGATTTTCAAATAACTTGGCACAAGTGCTCACCACAACAAGACGATGTGTCGCGCACAAAATCCAGGTCTGTGGCCTCAAGGTCAAGGTCACATTTAGAGGTCAAAGGTTATTGTGTCCAGTCAATAACTTTTGCATGCCAGGACGGATTTTCAAGTGCTCACCACAACCAAATGAGGTGTCGTGCACAAATTCAGGTCCATGGCTCCAAGGTCAATGTCATACTTAGAGATCAAAGGACACTTCGGGGGCATTTATCACTTACAGTGATATTTCTTGTTTATTTTTAGCTCTACTGGCCACAGGCCTGCGTCCAGCAGAGCTTTTGCGATGCCGATTTGTCCTCCGTTGTCCGTCTGTGGTTAACTTTTGCCTTGTGAACACTTCGTTATAAATCGGATCTTTACCAAACTTCGCCAGGGTCTTTATATCATTGATATAAAACTTGGCAAGTTTGATAATATTAATGAAAGCTCAGAAAACTTCGAAAACCAGCTAGATCGGGTTGATAACACCACATATATGGCTCTGAGATGAAAATTATAGGTTGACACTGTAATTGCCAACTATGTCACTGAAGCACTCATTGAAACTGCTGTTCTCTACAGTATCAACCCAAATTGCCAAATATGTCACTGAATCACTCATTGAAACTGCTCTTCTCTACAGTGCCAACCCATAATTGCCAACTATGTCACTGAAGCTCTCATTGTAACTGCTCTTCTCTACAGTGTCAACCCATAATTGCCAACTATGTCACTAAAACACTCATTGAAACTGCTCTTCTCTAAAGTGTCAACCTATAATTTCCAAATATGTCACTGAAACTCTCATTGAAACTGCTCTTCTCTACAGTGTCAACCCATAATTGCCAACTTTGTCACTGAAGCACTTGTTGAAACTGCTCTTCTCTACAGTATCAACCCATAATTGCCAACTGTGTCACTGAAGCACTCATTGAAAGTACTCTTCTCTACAATGCCAACCTATAATTTCCAACTGTGTCACTGAAGCACTCATTGAAACTGCTCTTCTCTACAGTATCAACCCATAATTGCCAACTGTGTCACTGAAGCACTCATTGAAACTGCTCTTCTCTACAGTATCAACCCATAATTGCCAACTGTGTCACTGAAGCACTCATTGAAAGTACTCTTCTCTACAGTGCCAACCTATAATTGCCAACTGTGTCACTGAAGCACTCATTGAAACTGCTCTTCTCTACAGTATCAACCCATAATTGCCAAATGTGTCACTGAAGCACTCATTGAAAGTCCTCTTCTCTACAGTGCCAACCTATAATTGCCAACTGTGTCACTGAAGCACTCATTGAAACTGCTCTGCTCTACAGTGCCAGCCTATAATTGCCAACTATGTCACAGAAGCACTCATTGAAACTGCTCTTCTCTACAGTGCCAACCTATAATTGCCAACTATGTCACTGAAGCACTCATTGAAAGTGCTCTTCTCTACAGTGCCAACCTATAATTGCCAACTATGTCACTGAAGCACTCATTGAAATTGTTCTTCTCTACAGTGCCAACCCATAATTGCCAAATATGTCAATGAAACACTCATTGAAACTGCTCTTCTCTACAGTGCCAACCTATAATTGCCAACTATGTCACTGAAGCATTTATTGAAACTGCTCTTCTCTACAGTGCCAACCTATAATTGCCGACTATGTCACTGAAGCACTCATTGAAACTGCTCTTCTCTACAGTGCCAACCCATAATTGCCAAATATGTCAATGAAACACTCATTGAAACTGCTCTTCTCTACAGTGCCAACCTATAATTGCCAACTATGTCACTGAAGCATTTATTGAAACTGCTCTTCTCTACAGTGCCAACCTATAATTGCCAACTATATCACTGAAGCACTCATTGAAACTCATTGATTTTCTCTACAGTGTCAACCCATAAGTGTAGAGAAGAGCAGTTTCAATGAGTGCTTTAGTAACATACTTGGCAATTATATGTTCGCACTGTAGAGAAGAGCATTTTCAATGAGTGTTTCATTGACATATTTGGCAATTATAGGTTGGCACTGTAGGGAAGATCAGTATCAATGAGAGCTTCAGTGACATACTTGGCTATTATGGGTTGGCACTGTAGAGAAGAGTACTTTCAATGAGAGCTTCAGTGACATAGTTGGCAATTATGGGTTGTCACTGTAGAGAAGAGCAGTTTCAATAAATGCTTCAGTGACATATTTGGCAATTATGGGTTGGCACTATAGAGAAGAGCAGTTTCAAAGAGTGCTTCAGTGACATAGTTGGCAATAAAAGATACATTGTACCCTTTAATTTCTAAGCATAATCGAAAATAAAAACAATGTTGCAATTAACAAAACAATGTGCTTTTTATGCCCTGCCACATAATTGAAGAGGGCATTTAATTGCCCTTGTCCATTTTTATGTGACTGACAGTGCTAATGTAGAGCATGGACATATTTTCTTGTTTTGTTTTATTTCCCCCTATTTATATAAAAAAAATTGAGTGAAAAATATAATCATAAAATATCTGGACAGTGGATCTTTAACCAGGTAATGTAAAATTCTGTCAACAAAAATTAATTTTAATCTTTTTTGGCAAACAAAAGAAACAAGAATAATATGATCGTAGCATAAAAGCTTTTCAAAAACTGACATGTAATTTGTTTTTTGCAGAATTATAGAACTACTCATTAAGAAACACGATGCACAAAAAAATGCCAGAGACAAAAAATACAACGGAACTGCCTTGCACTGGGCTAAAACCCGAGAGGTGAGGATACTTAATTCAGTTGTACATTGGACAAGCTTTAGAAAACTCTCCTAGCACAAAATGTTGTAACATGTCAAGGAATGTCACAGATATATAAAAAGAAATGTAATACTTGTGCATGTAGACCCTTCTGACATACAACACTGTACCCATTGTTGGTGTCTTTGTTCCGCTTGTACTGTAGATGATATTTATCACCTTGTATTGTAGGTGACATTTTATCCCCTTGTACTGTAGGTGAGATATTATTTCCTTATATTGTAGGGACATTTTATCCCCTTGTACAGTAGATGAGATATTATTTCCTTATATTGTAGGTGAGATTTTATACGTTTTATTGTAGGTGATGTTGTCTCCTTGTATTGTAGGGGATAATGTTCCCTTGTATTGTAGGTGGCATCGTCTCCTTGTATTGTAGGTGACATCGTCCCTTTGTATTGTATAGCTGCCAGTGTTCCCTTGTATTGTAGGTGACATTGTCCCCTTTTATTGTAGGTGAAACTGTTCCCTTGTATTGTAGGTAGCAATGTCCCCTTGTATCGTAGTTGACATTGTCCCTTTGTATTGTAGGTGACAGTGTTCCCTTGTATTGTAGGTGGTGTTCCCTTGTATTGTAGGTAACAGTGTTCCCTTGTATTGTAGGTGACAGTGTTCCTTTATAATGTAGGTGGCAAAGTTCCCTTGTATTGTAGATGACAGCATCCCCTTGTATTGTAGGTGACAGTGTTCCCTTGTATTTTAGGGGACAATGTCCCCTTGTATTGTAGGTTACAGTGTCCCCTTGTATTGTAGTTGACATTGTCCCCTTGTATTGTAGGTGACTTTGTCCCCTTGTATTGTAGGTGACAATGTCCCCTTGTATTGTAGGTGACAATGCTCCCTTGTATTGTAGGTGACAATGCCCCCCTTGTATTGTAGGTGACAATGTCACCTTGTATTGTAGGTGACAATGTTGCCTTGTATTGTAGGTGACAATGTCCCCTTGTATTGTAGGTGACCATGTCCCCTTGTATTGTAGGTGACAATGTCCCCTTGTATTGTAGGTGACAGTGTCCCTTGTATTGTAGGTGACAATGTTTCCTGGTAGGTGACAGTATTCCCTTGTATTTAAGGTGACAATGTCCCCTTGTATTGTAGGTGACAATGTTTCCTTGTAGGTTACAGTATTCCCTTGTATTTAAGGTGACAATGTCCCCTTGTATTGTAGGTGACAATGTCGCCTTGTGTTGTAGGGGACAATGCTCCCTTTTATTGTAGGTGACAATGTCCCCTTGTATTGTAGATGACACTGTTCCATTGTATTTTAGTCGACAATGTTCCCTTGTATTGTAGGTGACAATGTTCCCTTGTATAGTAGGTGCCAATGTCCCATTGTATTTTAGATGAGAGAGAAAGTCAACGCTACAGATGGTGGGAGGTATAAAATATTGTTTCTACGCAGGTGGTCTGCCGCTACCGTGTAGCTGACATGTTCTCTTGTATTGTAGGTGACAGAACTGTTGTGCCAACTGGGGTGTGATATAGATGTGGTCAGTAACACGAATCACACACCTCTGCAGGTGATGTTGATGAATGCTAGGACCGAGAGTTTGATGGAGCTGCTGTGTTATGGTGGTAACTGTAATATAGGGGACAGCAATGGGGATACACCTCTCCACTGGGCTGTACAGGTAATGCTGTATTTTGGTGCTAACTGTAATATAGAGGACAACAATAGGGATACACCTCTCCACTGGCCTGTACAGGTAATACTGTGTTTCGGTGCTAACTGTAATATAGAGGACAACAATGGGGATACACCTCTCCACTGGGCTGTACAGGTAATACTGTGTTTCGGTGCTAACTGTAATATAGGGAACAACAATGGGCATACACCTCTCCACTGGGCTGTACAGGTAATACTGTGTTTCGGTGCTAACTGTAATATAGGGAACAGCAATGGGATACACCTCTCCACTGGGCTGTACAGGTAATACTGTGTTTTGGTGCTAACTTTAATATAGGGAACAACAATAGAGATACCCCTCTCCACTGGGCTATACAGGTAATACTGTGTTTCAGTGCTAACTGTAATATAGGGAACAACAATAAGGATACACCTCTCCACTGGGCTGTACAGGTAATGCTGTGTTTTGGTGCTAACTTTGATATAGGGAACAGCAATGGGGATACACCTCTCCCAGGCCTGTACAGGTAATAGTGTGTTTTGGTGCTAACTTTAATATAGGGAACAACAATAGGGATACACCTCTCCACTGGGCTGTACAGGTAATACTGTGTTTTGGTGCTAACTTTAATATAGGGAACAACAATAGGGATACACCTCTCCACTGGGCTGTACAGGTAATGCTGTGTTTTGGTGCTAACTGTAATATAGGGAACAACAATAGGGATACACCTCTCCACTGGGCTGTACAGGTAATACTGTGTTTCAGTGCTAACTGTAATATAGGGAACAACAATAGGGATACACCTCTCCACTGGGCTGTACAGGTAATGCTGTGTTTCGGTGCTAACTGTAATATAAAGAGGACAACAATGGGGATACACCTCTCCACTGGCCTGTACAGGTGTGTTTCGGTGCTAACTGTAATACAGGGAACAATAATAGGGATACACCTCTCCACTGGGCCGTACAAGTAATACTGTGTTTGGTGCTAACTGTAATATAGGGAACAACAATAGGGATACACCTCTCCACTGGGCTGTACAAGTAATGCTGTGTTTTGGGGCCAACTTTAATATAGGGAACAACAATAGGGATACACCTCTCCACTGGGCTGTACAGGTAATGCTGTGTTTCGGTGCTAACTGTAATATAGGGAACAACAACAGGGATACACCTCTCCACTGGGCTGTACAGGTAATGCTGTGTTTTGGTGCTAATCATAACTGTAATATAAGGAACAGCAACAGGGATACACCTCTCCACTGGGCTGTACAGGTAATGCTGTGTTTCGGTGCTAAATGTAATATACGGAACAACAACAGGGATACACCTCTCCACTGGGCTGTACAGGTAATGCTGTGTTTCGTTGCTAACTGTAATATAGGGAACAACAACAGGGATACACCTCTCCATTGGGCTGTACAGATAATGCTGTGTTTTGGGGCTAACTTTAATACAGGGGACAACAATAGGGATACACCTCTCCACTGGGCTGTACAGGTAATACTGTGTTTTGGGGCTAACTTTAATATAGGGGACAACAATAGGGATATACCTCTCCACTGGGCTGTACAGGTAATGCTGTGTTTTGGGGCTAACTTTAATATAGGGGACAACAATAGGGATACACCTCTCCACTGGGCTGTACAGGTAATACTATGTTTTGGGGCTAACTTTAATATAGGGGACAACAATGGGATACACCTCTCCACTTGGCTGTACAGGTAATACTGTGTTTTGGGGCTAACTTTAATATAGGGGACAACAATAGGGATACACCTCTCCACTGGGCTGTACAGGTAATACTGTGTTATGGTGCTAACTTTAATATGGGGAACAACAATAGGGATACACCTCTCCACTGGCCTCTACAGGTAATACTGTCTTTCGGTGCTAACTGTAATATAGGGGACAACAATGGGCATACACCTCTCTACTGGCCTGTACAAGTAATACTGTGTTTCGGTGCTAACTGTAATATAGGGGACAACAATGGGCATACACCTCTCCACTGGCCTGTACAAGTAATACTGTGTTTCGGTGCTAACTGTAATATAGGGAACAACAATAGGGATACACCTCTCCACTGGGCTGTACAGGTAATACTGTGTTTTGGTGCTAACTTTAATATAGGGAACAACAATAGAGATACACCTCTCCACTGGGCTGTACAGGTAATACTGTGTTTTGGTGCTAACTTTAATATAGGGAACAACAATAGGGATACACCTCTCCACTGGGCTGTACAGGTAACACTGTGTTTTGGTGCTAACTTTAATATAGGGAACAACAATAGAGATTCACCTCTCCACTGGGCTATACAGGTTATACTGTGTTTCGGTGCTAACTGTAATATAGGGAACAACAATAGGGATACATATCTCCACTGGGCTGTACAGGTAATGATGTGTTTTGGTGCTAACTTTGATATAGGGAACAGCAATGGGGATACACCTCTCCCAGGCCTGTACAGGTAATAGTGTGTTTTGGAGCTAACTTTAATATAGGGAACAACAATGGGGATACACCTCTCCACTGGGCTGTATAGGTAATGCTGTGTTTCGGTGCTAACTGTAATATAGGGAACAGCAATAGGGATACACCTCTCCACTGGGCTGTACAGGTAATGCTGTGTTTCGGTGCTAACTGTAATATAGGGAACAACAATAGGGATACACCTCTCCACTGGCCTGTACAGGTAATGCTGTGTTTCGGTGCTAACTGTAATATATAGAGGACAACAATGGGGATACACCTCTCCACTGGCCTGTACAGGTGTGTTTCGGTGCTAACTGTAATACAGGGCACAACAATAGGGATACACCTCTCCACTGGGCCATACAAGTAATACTGTGTTTCGGTGCTAACTGTAATATAGGGAACAACAATAGGGATACACCTCTCCACTGGGCTGTACAGGTAATGCTGTGTTTTGGGGCTAACGTTAATGTAGGGAACAACAATAGGGATACACCTCTCCACTGGGCTGTACAGGTAATGCTGTGTTTCGGTGCTAACTGTAATATAGGGAACAACAACAGGGATACACCTCTCCACTGGGCTGTACAGGTAATGCTGTGTTTTGGTGCTAATCATAACTGTAATATAGGGAACAACAACAGGGATACACCTCTCCACTGGGCTGTACAGGTAATGCTGTGTTTCGGTGCTAACTGTAATATAGGGAACAACAACAGGGATACACCTCTCCACTGGGCTGTACAGGTAATGCTGTGTTTCATTGCTAACTGTAATATAGGGAACAACAACAGGGATACACCTCTCCATTGGACTGTACAGGTAATGCTGTGTTTTGGGGCTAAATTTAATACAGGGGACAACAATAGGGATACACCTCTCCACTGGGCTGTACAGGTAATACTGTGTTTTGGGGCTAACTTTAATATAGGGGACAACAATAGGGATACACCTCTCCACTGGGCTGTACAGGTAATGCTGTGTTTTGGGGCTAACTTTAATATAGGGGACAACAATAGGGATACACCTCTCCACTGGGCTGTACAGGTAATACTGTGTTTTGGGGCTAACTTTTATATAGGGGACAACAATGGGATACACCTTTCCACTGGGCTGTACAGGTAATACTGTGTTTTGGGGCTAACTTTAATATAGGGGACAACAATAGGGATACACCTCTCCACTGGGCTGTACAGGTAATACTGTGTTATGGTGCTAACTTTAATATGGGGAACAACAATAGGGATACACCTCTCCACTGTCCTGTACAGGTAATACTGTCTTACGGTGCTAACTGTAATATAGGGGACAACAATGGGCATACACCTCTCCACTGGCCTGTACAAGTTATACTGTGTTTTGGTGCCAACTGTTATATAGGGGACAACAATGGGGATACACCTCTCCACTGGCCTGTACAGGTAATACTGTGTTTCGGTGCTAACTGTAATATAGGGAACAACAATAGGGATACACCTCTCCACTGGCCTGTACAGGTAATACTGTGTTTCGGTGCTAACTGTAATATAGGGAACAAAATAGGGATACACCTCTCCACTGGGCTGTACAGGTTATACTGTGTTTTGGTGCTAACTTTAATATAGGGAACAACAATAGGGATACACCTCTCCACTGGGCTGTACAGGTAATGCTGTGTTTCGGTGCTAACTGTAATATAGGGAACAACAATAGGGATACACCTCTCCACTGGGCTGTACAGGTAATACTGTGTTTCGGTGCTAACTGTAATATAGGGAACAACAATAGGGATACACCTCTCCACTGGGCTGTACAGGTAATGCTGTGTTTCGGTGCTAACTGTAATATATAGAGGACAACAATAGGGATACACCTCTCCACTGGGCTGTACAGGTAATGCTGTGTTTCGGTGCTAACTGTAATATAGGGAACAACAATAGGGATACACCTCTCCACTGGGCTGTACAGGTAATACTGTGTTTCGGTGCTAACTGTAATATAGGGAACAACAATAGGGATACACCTTTCCACTGGGCTGTACAGGTAATGCTGTGTTTCGGTGCTAACTGTAATATATAGAGGACAACAATAGGGATACACCTCTCCACTGGCCTGTACAGGTAATGCTGTGTTTTGGGGCTAACTTTAATATAGGGAACAACAATAGGGATACACCTCTCCACTGGGCTGTACAGGTAATGCTGTGTTTTGGGGCTAACTTTAATATAGGGAACAACAATAGGGATACACCTCTCCACTGGGCTGTACAGGTAATGCTGTGTTTTGGGGCTAACTTTAATATAGGGAACAACAATAGGGATACACCTCTCCACTGGGCTGTACAGGTAATGCTGTGTTTCGGTGCTAACTGTAATATAGGGAACAACAATAGGGATACACCTCTCCACTGGGCTGTACAGGTAATACTGTGTTTCGGTGCTAACTGTAATATAGGGAACAACAATAGGGATACACCTCTCCACTGGGCTGTACAGGTAATGCTGTGTTTCGGTGCTAACTGTAATATATAGAGGACAACAATAGGGATACACCTCTCCACTGGGCTGTACAGGTAATGCTGTGTTTCGGTGCTAACTGTAATATAGGGAACAACAATAGGGATACACCTCTCCACTGGGCTGTACAGGTAATACTGTGTTTCGGTGCTAACTGTAATATAGGGAACAACAATAGGGATACACCTTTCCACTGGGCTGTACAGGTAATGCTGTGTTTCGGTGCTAACTGTAATATATAGAGGACAACAATAGGGATACACCTCTCCACTGGCCTGTACAGGTAATGCTGTGTTTTGGGGCTAACTTTAATATAGGGAACAACAATAGGGATACACCTCTCCACTGGGCTGTACAGGTAATGCTGTGTTTTGGGGCTAACTTTAATATAGGGAACAACAATAGGGATACACCTCTCCACTGGGCTGTACAGGTAATGCTGTGTTTTGGGGCTAACTTTAATATAGGGAACAACAATAGGGATACACCTCTCCACTGGGCTGTACAGGTAATGCTGTGTTTTGGGGCTAACTTTAATATAGGGAACAACAATAGGGATACACCTCTCCACTGGGCTGTTCAGGTAATGCTGTGTTTTGGGGCTAACTTTAATATAGGGAACAACAATAGGGATACACCTCTCCACTTGGCTGTACAGGTAATACTGTGTTTTGGGGCTAACTTTAATATAGGGGACAACAATAGGGATATACCTCTCCACTGGGCTGTACAGGTAATGCTGTGTTTTGGGGCTAACTTTAATATAGGGGACAACAATAGGGATACACCTCTCCACTGGGCTGTACAGGTAATACTATGTTTTGGGGCTAACTTTAATATAGGGGACAACAATGGGATACACCTCTCCACTGGGCTGTACAGGTAATACTGTGTTTTGGGGCTAACTTTAATATAGGGGACAACAATAGGGATACACCTCTCCACTGGGCTGTACAGGTAATACTGTGTTATGGTGCTAACTTTAATATGGGGAACAACAATAGGGATACACCTCTCCACTGGCCTCTACAGGTAATACTGTCTTTCGGTGCTAACTGTAATATAGGGGACAACAATGGGCATACACCTCTCTACTGGCCTGTACAAGTAATACTGTGTTTCGGTGCTAACTGTAATATAGGGGACAACAATGGGCATACACCTCTCCACTGGCCTGTACAAGTAATACTGTGTTTCGGTGCTAACTGTAATATAGGGAACAACAATAGGGATACACCTCTCCACTGGGCTGTACAGGTAATACTGTGTTTTGGTGCTAACTTTAATATAGGGAACAACAATAGAGATACACCTCTCCACTGGCCTGTACAGGTAATACTGTGTTTTGGTGCTAACTTTAATATAGGGAACAACAATAGAGATTCACCTCTCCACTGGGCTATACAGGTTATACTGTGTTTCGGTGCTAACTGTAATATAGGGAACAACAATAGGGATACATCTCTCCACTGGGCTGTACAGGTAATGATGTGTTTTGGTGCTAACTTTGATATATGGAACAGCAATGGGGATACACCTCTCCCAGGCCTGTACAGGTAATAGTGTGTTTTGGTGCTAACTTTAACATAGGGAACAACAATAGGGATACACCTCTCCACTGGGCTGTACAGGTAATACTGTATTTTGGTGCTTACTGTAATATAAGGGACAACAATGGGGATACACCTCTCCACTGGGCTGTATAGGTCATGCTGTGTTTCGTTGCTAACTGTAATATAGGGAACAACAATAGGGATACACCTCTCCACTGGGCTGTACAGGTAATGCTGTGTTTCGGTGCTAACTGTAATATAGGGGACAACAATAGGGATACACCTCTCCACTGGGCTGTACAGGTAATGCTGTGTTTTGGAGCTAACTTTAATATAGGGAACAACAATGGGGATACACCTCTCCACTGGGCTGTATAGGTAATGCTGTGTTTCGGTGCTAACTGTAATATAGGGAACAACAATAGGGATACACCTCTCCACTGGGCTGTACAGGTAATGCTGTGTTTCGGTGCTAACTGTAATATAGGGAACAACAACAGGGATACACCTCTCCACTGGGCTGTACAGGTAATGCTGTGTTTTGGTGCTAATCATAACTGTAATATAGGGAACAACAACAGGGATACACCTCTCCACTGGGCTGTACAGGTAATGCTGTGTTTCGGTGCTAACTGTAATATAGGGAACAACAACAGGGATACACCTCTCCACTGGGCTGTACAGGTAATGCTGTGTTTTGTTGCTAACTGTAATATAGGGAACAACAACAGGGATACACCTCTCCATTGTGCTGTACAGGTAATGCTGTGTTTTGGGGCTAAATTTAATACAGGGGACAACAATAGGGATACACCTCTCCACTGGGCTGTACAGGTAATACTGTGTTTTGGGGCTAACTTTAATATAGGGGACAACAATAGGGATACACCTCTCCACTGGGCTGTACAGGTAATGCTGTGTTTTGGGGCTAACTTTAATATAGGGGACAACAATAGGGATACACCTCTCCACTGGGCTGTACAGGTAATACTGTGTTTTGGGGCTAACTTTTATATAGGGGACAACAATGGGATACACCTCTCCACTGGGCTGTACAGGTAATACTGTGTTTTGGGGCTAACTTTAATATAGGGGACAACAATAGGGATACACCTCTCCACTGGGCTGTACAGGTAATACTGTGTTATGGTGCTAACTTTAATATGGGGAACAACAATAGGGATACACCTCTCCACTGTCCTGTACAGGTAATACTGTCTTACGGTGCTAACTGTAATATAGGGGACAACAATGGGCATACACCTCTCCACTGGCCTGTACAAGTTATACTGTGTTTTGGTGCCAACTGTTATATAGGGGACAACAATGGGGATACACCTCTCCACTGGCCTGTACAGGTAATACTGTGTTTCGGTGCTAACTGTAATATAGGGAACAGCAATGGGATACACATCTCCACTGGGCTGTACAGGTAATACTGTGTTTTGGTGCTAACTTTAATATAGGGAACAACAATAGAGATACACCTCTCCTCTGGGCTATACAGGTTATACTGTGTTTCGGTGCTAACTGTAATATAGGGAACAACAATAGGGATACACCTCTCCACTGGGCTGTACAGGTAATGATGTGTTTTGGTGCTAACTTTGATATAGGGAACAGCAATGGGGATACACCTCTCCCAGGCCTGAACAGGTAATAGTGTGTTTTGGTGCTAACTTTAACATAGGGAACAACAATAGGGATACACCTCTCCACTGGTCTGTACAGGTAATACTGTATTTTGGTGCTTACTGTAATATAAGGGACAACAATGGGGATACACCTCTCCACTGGGCTGTATAGGTAATGCTGTGTTTCGGTGCTAACTGTAATATAGGGAACAACAATAGGGATACACCTCTCCACTGGGCTGTACAGGTAATGCTGTGTTTCGGTGCTAACTGTAATACAGGGGACAACAATAGGGATACATCTCTCCACTGGGCTGTACAGGTAATACTGTGTTTTGGTGCTAACTTTAATATAGGGAACAACAATGGGGATACACCTCTCCACTGGGCTGTATAGGTAATGCTGTGTTTCGGTGCTAACTGTAATATAGGGAACAACAATAGGGATACACCTCTCCACTGTCCTGTACAGGTAATGCTGTGTTTCGGTGCTAACTGTAACATAGGGAACAACAATAGGGATACACCTCTCCACTGGGCTGTACAGGTAATGCTGTGTTTTGGTGCTAACTTTAATATAGGGAACAACAATAGGGATACACCTCTACACTGGGCTGTACAGGTAATGCTGTGTTTCGGTGCTAACTGTAATATAGGGAACAACAATAGGGATACACCTCTCCACTGGGCTGTACAGGTAATACTGTGTTTTGGTGCTAACTGTAATATAGGGAACAACAATAGGGATACACCTCTCCACTGGGCTGTACAGGTAATGCTGTGTTTTGGTGCTAACTGTAATATAGGGAACAACAATAGGGATACACCTCTTATCTGGCCTGTACAGGTAATACTGTGTTTCGGTGCTAACTGTAATATAGGGAGCAACAATAGGGATACACCTCTCCACTGTGCTGTACATGTAATACTGTGTTTTGGTGCTAACTTTAATATAGGGAACAACAATAGGGATACACCTCTCCACTGGGCTGTACAGGTAATGCTGTGTTTTGGTGCTAACTGTAATATAGGGAACAACAATAGGGATACACCTCTCCACTGGGCTGTTCAGGTAATACTGTGTTTTGGTGCTAACTTTAATATAGGGAACAACAATAGGGATACACCTCTCCACTGGGCTGTACAGGTCATGCTGTGTTTCGGTGCTAACTGTAATATAGGGGACAACATTAGGGATACACCTCTCCACTGGGCTGTACTGGTAATACTGTGTTTTGGTGCTAACTTTAATATAGGGAACAACAACAGGGATACACCTCTCCACTGGGCTGTATAGGTAATGCTGTGTTTCGGTGCTAACTGTAATATAGGAAACAACAATAGGGATACACCTCTCCACTGGCCTGTACAGGTAATGCTGTGTTTCGGTGCTAACTGTAATATAGGGAACAACAATAGGAATACACCTCTCCACTGGGCTGTACAGGTAATGCTGTGTTTTGGTGCTAACTTTAATATAGGGAACAACAATAGGGATACACCTCTCTACTGGGCTGTACAGGTAATGCTGTGTTTTGTTGCTAACTGTAATATAGGGAACAACAATAGGGATACACCTCTCCACTGGCCTGTACAGGTAATACTGTGTTTCGGTGCTAACTGTAGTATAGGGAACAAAATAGGGATACACCTCTCCACTGGGCTGTACAGGTTATACTGTGTTTTGGTGCTAACTTTAATATAGGGAACAACAATAGGGATACACCTCTCCACTGGGCTGTACAGGTAATGCTGTGTTTCGGTGCTAACTGTAATATAGGGAACAACAATAGGGATACACCTCTCCACTGGACTGTACAGGTAATACTGTGTTTCGGTGCTAACTGTAATATAGGGAACAACAATGGGGATACACCTCTCCACTGGGCTGTATAGGTAATGCTGTGTTTCGGTGCTAACTGTAATATAGGGAACAACAATAGGGATACACCTCTCCACTGGGCTGTACAGGTAATGCTGTGTTTCGGTGCTAACTGTAATATAGGGAACAACAATAGGGATACACCTCTCCACTGGCCTGTACAGGTAATGCTGTGTTTCGGTGCTAACTGTAATATATAGAGGACAACAATGGGGATACACCTCTCCACTGGCCTGTACAGGTGTGTTTCGGTGCTAACTGTAATACAGGGCACAACAATAGGGATACACCTCTCCACTGGGCCGTACAAGTAATACTGTGTTTCGGTGCTAACTGTAATATAGGGAACAACAATAGGGATACACCTCTCCACTGGGCTGTACAGGTAATGCTGTGTTTTGGGGCTAACGTTAATGTAGGGAACAACAATAGGGATACACCTCTCCACTGGGCTGTACAGGTAATGCTGTGTTTCGGTGCTAACTGTAATATAGGGAACAACAACAGGGATACACCTCTCCACTGGGCTGTACAGGTAATGCTGTGTTTCGGTGCTAACTGTAATATAGGGAACAACAACAGGGATACACCTCTCCACTGGGCTGTACAGGTAATGCTGTGTTTCGTTGCTAACTGTAATATAGGGAACAACAACAGGGATACACCTCTCCATTGTGCTGTACAGGTAATGCTGTGTTTTGGGGCTAAATTTAATACAGGGGACAACAATAGGGATACACCTCTCCACTGGGCTGTACAGGTAATACTGTGTTTTGGGGCTAACTTTAATATAGGGGACAACAATAGGGATACACCTCTCCACTGGGCTGTACAGGTAATGCTGTGTTTTGGGGCTAACTTTAATATAGGGGACAACAATAGGGATACACCTCTCCACTGGGCTGTACAGGTAATACTGTGTTTTGGGGCTAACTTTTATATAGGGGACAACAATGGGATACACCTCTCCACTGGGCTGTACAGGTAATACTGTGTTTTGGGGCTAACTTTAATATAGGGGACAACAATAGGGATACACCTCTCCACTGGGCTGTACAGGTAATACTGTGTTATGGTGCTAACTTTAATATGGGGAACAACAATAGGGATACACCTCTCCACTGTCCTGTACAGGTAATACTGTCTTACGGTGCTAACTGTAATATAGGGGACAACAATGGGCATACACCTCTCCACTGGCCTGTACAAGTTATACTGTGTTTTGGTGCCAACTGTTATATAGGGGACAACAATGGGGATACACCTCTCCACTGGCCTGTACAGGTAATACTGTGTTTCGGTGCTAACTGTAATATAGGGAACAGCAATGGGATACACATCTCCACTGGGCTGTACAGGTAATACTGTGTTTTGGTGCTAACTTTAATATAGGGAACAACAATAGAGATACACCTCTCCTCTGGGCTATACAGGTTATACTGTGTTTCGGTGCTAACTGTAATATAGGGAACAACAATAGGGATACACCTCTCCACTGGGCTGTACAGGTAATGATGTGTTTTGGTGCTAACTTTGATATAGGGAACAGCAATGGGGATACACCTCTCCCAGGCCTGAACAGGTAATAGTGTGTTTTGGTGCTAACTTTAACATAGGGAACAACAATAGGGATACACCTCTCCACTGGGCTGTACAGGTAATACTGTATTTTGGTGCTTACTGTAATATAAGGGACAACAATGGGGATACACCTCTCCACTGGGCTGTATAGGTAATGCTGTGTTTCGGTGCTAACTGTAATATAGGGAACAACAATAGGGATACACCTCTCCACTGGGCTGTACAGGTAATGCTGTGTTTCGGTGCTAACTGTAATACAGGGGACAACAATAGGGATACATCTCTCCACTGGGCTGTACAGGTAATACTGTGTTTTGGTGCTAACTTTAATATAGGGAACAACAATGGGGATACACCTCTCCACTGGGCTGTATAGGTAATGCTGTGTTTCGGTGCTAACTGTAATATAGGGAACAACAATAGGGATACACCTCTCCACTGTCCTGTACAGGTAATGCTGTGTTTCGGTGCTAACTGTAACATAGGGAACAACAATAGGGATACACCTCTCCACTGGGCTGTACAGGTAATGCTGTGTTTTGGTGCTAACTTTAATATAGGGAACAACAATAGGGATACACCTCTACACTGGGCTGTACAGGTAATGCTGTGTTTCGGTGCTAACTGTAATATAGGGAACAACAATAGGGATACACCTCTCCACTGGGCTGTACAGGTAATACTGTGTTTTGGTGCTAACTGTAATATAGGGAACAACAATAGGGATACACCTCTCCACTGGGCTGTACAGGTAATGCTGTGTTTTGGTGCTAACTGTAATATAGGGAACAACAATAGGGATACACCTCTTATCTGGCCTGTACAGGTAATACTGTGTTTCGGTGCTAACTGTAATATAGGGAGCAACAATAGGAATACACCTCTCCACTGGGCTGTACATGTAATACTGTGTTTTGGTGCTAACTTTAATATAGGGAACAACAATAGGGATACACCTCTCCACTGGGCTGTACAGGTAATGCTGTGTTTTGGTGCTAACTGTAATATAGGGAACAACAATAGGGATACACCTCTCCACTGGGCTGTTCAGGTAATACTGTGTTTGGTGCTAACTTTAATATAGGGAACAACAATAGGGATACACCTCTCCACTGGGCTGTACAGGTAATGCTGTGTTTCGGTGCTAACTGTAATATAGGGGACAACATTAGGGATACACCTCTCCACTGGGCTGTACAGGTAATACTGTGTTTTGGTGCTAACTTTAATATAGGGAACAACAACAGGGATACACCTCTCCACTGGGCTGTATAGGTAATGCTGTGTTTCGGTGCTAACTGTAATATAGGGAACAACAATAGGGATACACCTCTCCACTGGCCTGTACAAGTAATGCTGTGTTTCGGTGCTAACTGTAACATAGGGAACAACAATAGGAATACACCTCTCCACTGGGCTGTACAGGTAATGCTGTGTTTTGGTGCTAACTTTAATATAGGGAACAACAATAGGGATACACCTCTCTACTGGGCTGTACAGGTAATGCTGTGTTTTGTTGCTAACTGTAATATAGGGAACAACAATAGGGATACACCTCTCCACTGGCATGTACAGGTAATACTGTGTTTCGGTGCTAACTGTAGTATAGGGAACAAAATAGGGATACACCTCTCCACTGGGCTGTACAGGTTATACTGTGTTTTGGTGCTAACTTTAATATAGGGAACAACAATAGGGATACACCTCTCCACTGGGCTGTACAGGTAATGCTGTGTTTCGGTGCTAACTGTAATATAGGGAACAACAATAGGGATACACCTCTCCACTGGGCTGTACAGGTAATACTGTGTTTCGGTGCTAACTGTAATATAGGGAACAACAATAGGGATACACCTCTCCACTGGGCTGTACAGGTAATGCTGTGTTTCGGTGCTAACTGTAATATATAGAGGACAACAATAGGGATACACCTCTCCACTGGACTGTACAGGTAATGCTGTGTTTCGGTGCTAACTGTAATATAGGGAACAACAATAGGGATACACCTCTCCACTGGGCTGTACAGGTAATACTGTGTTTCGGGGCTAACTGTAATATAGGGAACAACAATAGGGATACACCTCTCCACTGGTCTGTACAGGTAATGCTGTGTTTCGGTGCTAACTGTAATATATAGAGGACAACAATAGGGATACAACTCTCCACTGGCCTGTACAGGTGTGTTTCGGTGCTAACTGTAATACAGGGAACAACAATAGGGATACACCTCTCCACTGGGCTGTACAGGTAATGCTGTGTTTTGGGGCTAACTTTAATATAGGGAACAACAATAGGGATACACCTCTCCACTGGGCTGTACAGGTAATGCTGTGTTTTGGGGCTAACTTTAATATAGGGAACAACAATAGGGATACACCCTCTCCACTGGGCTGTACAGGTAATGCTGTGTTTTGGGGCTAACTTTAATATAGGGAACAACAATAGGGATACACCTCTCCACTGGGCTGTACAGGTAATGCTGTGTTTTGGGGCTAACTTTAATATAGGGAACAACAATAGGGATACACCTCTCCACTGGGCTGTACAGGTAATGCTGTGTTTTGGGGCTAACTTTAATATAGGGAACAACAATAGGGATACACCTCTCCACTGGGCTGTACAGGTAATGCTGTGTTATGGTGCTAACTGTAATATAGGAGACACACATGGGGATACACCTCTCCACTGGACTGTACAGGTAAACTGTCAAATGCAAATTATTTATTGCGATTTAGACCTCTTGTTTGGTAAAGGTGTTTGGTTAAATCTTTTTCTCACACAGCAATAGCCCTATTTAGTCTTCAAACTTTGTTTATCTTATCATCTGCAAACTTGTTACAATGAATTGATCGGAACTCGTCGCCAATCTGAGGAGGCAGTTCCAATTGTAAACGAATAAGATCGGAAAATCTCCGTAATCGGCTTGTCTAAAACAATTACGAATAAAATTTCAAAATTCCGATCTTTTCTATCCTCTTTTTCCCCAGCAAAACGCATATTACATGGGGTGAAATTAATGCCGTTTACCTTTTTCATAGTCCTCTTTACAATTAAGTAAAGTTTATATCAATTGGTGGACAAAAAGATATAGGTAGAGCATCTTTAAAAAATAAGCAAACTTATAGTTTGTTTATAATTAATACCAGTCTGTGAAAGATTAACAATTTGGCCAAAGAAATAAAAAGTCAGTTTCTGGTCTTGTTCCCAAAAACATTTGGTTAGGTAGGTAGGTAGGTAGGATTTTCTTTTTATTATTATATTTTTATGCTCCCCGAAGTTGCCGCTTTGTCCGTCCGTCCATGTGTCCGTGTTTCCGTCACGCTTGTCCGGATTATATCTTCAAAACTACTGATGGGACTGCAGTGAAACTACACAATGATAGAGGGCAATGAGAGGAAGTGCAGAGTGCAAGAACTGTAACTCTGTGATTGTTCAAATTAGAGTTATTGCCCTTTGTAATTTTATTCTTAGAATTTTTTGTCCGGATCATGTCTTCAAAACTACTGATGGGACTGCAATGAAACTTCACACAGTGATAGAGGGAAATGAGAGGAACATGGACACATGTCTTTTTTTTAAATATTTTGTTGGGGAACCCCAAAAAAAAGTTTAGGGTCAGTACCTAAAACAAAGGGATAGTCGGAAGCTCAGAAACAGCCTCTTTTTAGCTCGACTATTCGATGAATAAAAGAGCTTATGTAATCACCTCGGGGTCGGCCTCGGCGTACCACATGACCAAACTTCACATGGATGATCCTTAGATGAATGCTTTTTAGATTTGTTAAAATTAAGTCAGCGCTACATCCAAGATGGCTGCCATTACCATATATGGTCGAAACCTTAAAAAGTTTGTTTAAATAAAGTCCCCAGGGTCAAAAATTGGCCGTGCCCCGGGGGTCCAAAGTTTGTATATTGAGGTTTTGCATGTTTTTCATATAGACATATAGGATAAAACTTTTTAAAATCTTCTTCTCTGAAACCACAAGGCACAGAGCTCTCATGTATTACATGTAGCATCTGCTTATGGTCCTCTACTAAGTTTATTCAAATGGTGACCCTGGGGTCAAATTTGTCCCCGCCCTGAGGGTCACAGTTTTACATAGACTTATATAGGACTTTTTTTTTAAAAATCTTCTTCTCGGAAACTACAAGAGCCAGAGGTTTGATATTTTACATTTATTATAAGCTTATGGTCCTTTACCAAGTTTGGCCCCGCCCCAAGGGTCACATGTTTTACATAGACATTTATAGGGAAAAACTTAAAAAATCTTCTTCTCTGGAACTGCTAGAGCCAGAGGTTTAATATTTTGCTGTTGCTATAAGCTTATGGTCCTTTACCAATTTTGTTCAAATGGTGACCCTGGGGTCACATCTGGCCCCGCCCCGGGGGTCACACTTTTACATCAATGCTTGTTTTAAATGTTTTAATTTCTTTCTTTTTTTTCTTTCTTTCTATTTTTTATTTTTTTTTTAATATATATATATATTTTTTTTTTTTTTTTTTTTTTTTTTTTTTTTTTTTTTTTTTTTTTTTTAAAGAGGCACTACCTCTATCTACGCGATTTTTAATGTAAAATATTAAATACTCAATATTACTGCAGTTATATGTATGCAAAGCTATTTTATGAGTATTCTAAGAAGCAACAAGGTTCGTATTCCAGTTCTGTAAATTATTAATTATGATCAAAACAATATCTTGAATAAAATGCTGCCCAGCATTTTATTCCTGCCGGAGAACTACGAGTTTTTACGATTTTATCGGACATGCGCAATGCCATTACAAACTACTCGGGGCAGTTCCGATAGTAAACGAATCGATCGGAACTCGTCGCCAATCCGACGATGCAGTTCCGATTGTAAACGAATAAGATCGGAAAATCTCCGTAATCGGCTTGTCTAAAAGAATTACGAATACAATTTCAAAAATCCGATCTTTTCTATCCTGTTTTTTCCCCAGCAACACGCATATTACATGGGGTGAAATTATTGCCGTTCACCTTTTTCATAGTCCTCTTTACAATTAAGTAAAGTTTATATCAATTGGTGGACAAAAATATATAGGTAGAGCATCTTTAAATTGTTTTTATTATTATTTTTTTTGATTTTTTTTTTTTTAATTTTTTTGATTTTTTTTATTTATTTATTGATTTTTAGCTCTGCGGTGTCAGTCGTCCGTCCGTCTGTCCGTCTGTCCGTCCGTCCGTTAACTTTTTTTTTGTAGCGACTACTCCTCTGAAACTACTGAATGGATTTTCATGAAACTTTACAGAAATGTTGCCCATGAAGTCTACTTGATCCTAGCAAAAATTCATGTAGATGTGAAATCCAAGATGGCCGCCAAATCTAAAAATAGGTTTTTAAAAAACAAGTTTGTAGCGACTACTTCTTGAAAACTCTAAGGGATACTGCTATGGGACTTTTTCTAAAATGATCAGCATGACATGATGTTGGTCCTTGTCGAAAATCGTTTTGATTCGACGTTAAACATGGCTGCCAGCGGCCATCTTTGTTTACATAGAGTTATATAATGAAAACTTGTAGCGACTACTCCTCTGAAACTACTTGACGAATTTTCATGAAACTTCACAGGAATGTTGCTCTTGATGTCTAATTGATCCTAGCAAAATTTCAGGTCGGCCGGAAATTCAAGATGGCCGCCACGGCTAAAAATAGATTTTTAAAAAATAAGTTTGTAGCGACTACTCCTTGAAAACTATAAGAGATATTGATATGGGACTTTTTCTAAAATGATCAGGATGACATGATGTTGGTCCTTGTCGAAAATCATTTTGATTCGACGTTAAACATGGCTGCCAGCGGCCATCTTTGTTTACATAGAGTTATATAATGAAAACTTGTAGCGACTACTCCTCTGAAACTACTTGACGGATTTTCATGAAACTTCACAGGAATGTTGCTCTTGATGTCTAATTGATCCTAGCAAAATTTCAGGTCGGCCGGAAATTCAAGATGGCCGCCACGGCTAAAAATAGATTTTTAAAAAATAAGTTTGTAGCGACTACTTCTTGAAAACTATAAGAGATATTGATATGGGACTTTTTCTAAAATGATCAGCATGACATGATGGTTATCCGAGTCGAACATTATTTTGATTCGACGTTAAACATGGCTGCCAGTGGCCATCTTTGTTTACATAGAGTTATATATTGAAAACTTGTAGCGACTACTCCTCTGAAACTACTTGACGGATTTTCATGAAACTTCACAGGAATGTTGCTCTTGATGTCTTATTGATCCTAGCAAAATTTTAGATCGGCCAGAAATTCAAGATGGCCGCCACAGCTAAAAATAGATTTAAAAAAATAAGTTTGTAGCGACTACTTCTTGAAAACTATAAGTGATATTGATATGGGACTTTTTCTAAAATTATCAGCATGACATGATGGTTATCCGAGTCGAACATTATTTTGAATCAATGTTAAACATGGCTGTCAGCGGCCATCTTTGTTTACATAGAGTTATATAATGAAAACTTGTAGCGACTACTCCTCTGAAACTACTTGACGGATTTTCATGAAACTTCACAGGAATGTTGCTCTTGATGTCTAATTGATCCTAGCAAAATTTCAGGTCGGCCGGAAATTCAAGATGGCCGCCACTGCTAAAAATAGATTTTCAAAAAACAAGTTTGTAGCGACTTCTTCATGAAAACAAAATCAATCAGTAGAGCTTCAAGGTCATTGACCTCTTGTTTTATTATCTCTTCTGGCCAACTTGGAAAACCAGCCAGATTGGACCAGTAATGGTGGAGTTATGGCTCTTGATATAGTTAAAAATGCTATATTTTGCCTGTTTAAGACGATAGTCACTCGCTTCATTGATGTCATAAGAGCCATATTAGACAGTAGAGCGTCCACAGGCCCTCTTGGGCCTCTTGTTTTTTTTTGTTTTGTTTTTTTAAAAAAAAAAAAAAAAAAATTGATTTTTTTTTTTTTTTTTTTTGATTTTTTTTTTTTTTGATTTTTATTTTTTTTTTTTTTTTTTTTTTGATTTTTATTATCTCTACTGGCCAACTTGGAAAATCAGCCAGATCGGACCAGTAATGGCGGAGTTATGGCTCTTGATATAGTTAAAAATGCTATATTTTGCCTCTTTAAGACAATAGTCACTCGCTTCATTGATGTCATAAGAGCCATATTAGCAAGTAGAGCATCCACAGGCCCTCTTGGGCCTCTTGTTTTACATATTTCTGTGTAATTTTGGTCAGTTCTTACACATAGTTATGTTGTGCCCCCAACCCTACCCCACATTGTTGTAGCCTTGTGTTCTGATGGTATATACTAGCTATAAATTTATTATTCTCTGAAAAATCGAATAGTCGAGCTGCGCTGTTTTCCGACAGCTCTTGTTTTTTTTGGCCTAAAGTGGCACTGCACGCTTTTATAATTTTATAATGTTATTTTATAACTAAATGTAGACTTGTTGTTCACTGTGGTGACTCACCAAGATGGAGAAATTAAATTTGTATTTGACAGAAAGATGATGTGGATTTGGTGCAAATATTTGTTGTATTTGGGGCCAATGTGAACCAGAAGAACAGCCAGGATCATTCACCTAGGCATTTGGCTGCCATTTCTAAGTCCAAAAACAAGTGAGTAGCGTACTGCATGATACTTTTTATGCCCCCACCACCGTAATAATACTTTTTATGCCTCTACCACCATATGGTGAGGTGACATATAGCATTAGCCATTTTCGGGTGTCCGTCCGTCCCGAAATGATTGTGTGTCTATCTTCTTCCACAGTTTTCAAGGAGTTGTTTTGAACCTTTACAGGATGCTTACCTGTGGTGTCATGATGCGCATATCGATTCAGCCACAAAATCCTTGTTTTACCAGAATTACGGCCCTTCTTTCGTCATATTTTACGTTTTTCGCGGATTGTTTTCGGTGGGGGCATCCATGTCCCATGGACACATTTCCAGTTTGTCAAATTAATTTATTATCTCCAACCACCTCCCAGGCAACACAGAAGCAGCTTTAAGGTGAAATACAAGGAAGGGATGGTCCCAGGACCGCATATAAAAAGAATTATCAGAAAAAAGCCAATATAATTATCACAAAATCTATAATGTTATGGAAATAGCTAAAACTCAAAAAAAACATAGTTGTCACATTCTGATCAACTTGAAAGAAAAAAATCAACTCAGGGCTCTTGTTTATACATAAAACCCTCTATCACCTTCCTTCACTAGACCACCATTCCCATACCGCCATAGGAAGTACCAAGGACTATACACTATGTGAACTTCATGTGTAATTTCAGGGAGGTGATATTACACATGTTGCATATCTCGGGGGCCAAACGCTGCACGGAGATTACTAAAGGATGCATGGCTGGCTGTTCTCCAGAAGGAGGGTTTAATGGTAAACCAGATGAGAAATGCAAACAGTTCTTTACATTGGACAAAATGGGTAATGATTGTGTTTCTATGTAATAAATGCTCTATTGTCGAACAAAACTGGTATACTCTACTGTAAGTAATTGAATATATACTTGTGTATAATCTGTAGCTGTTTCATTATTTTTTTCGTCTTTTAAAGAAGATGTGTCTGTATTTTGTTCATCCAAAATGTGTGTAATTTTAAAGTTTCAGCGTAAATAGTATGATGCATTTGATGTATACAGTTGTCACTGTCCAGCCACAATTGTCATACTGCAAAGAAAATTCTCAGGATTTCATTGGTCAATGCGCCGTAGACATGAGCCCATGTCTACGTCTCGAGACGTGAACATAAAACGAATTCCCCATTACTCCAATACACAAAAACAAAATGGCGACGATAACGTTGCCGATTCGTTTTGGAAACCGCCGAGTGTTTCCTTCCTATCGCTTTTCTGCGCTTCCCACTGTGTGTAAAAGTCTGAAATAATCGTAAGTGTATTTTTTTTGCAACTTTACAGATAATAAAACATTAACATAGTGACAAAATACGTTTATTTTATTTAAAAAATCAGCCAAATTAAAAGACGTTAGAGCGATGACGTCACGAAAGTAAACAACGTCTAGTTAGAGACACGTTACGGGGAAATTGGCGCAATAAAAATGAAATCGTGTTTTGGCTGGGTTTTTTTCTTAAATAAATGGTTACAACTTTGAAGTATGACAAATTCGTTATTAGGATTCTTGACAGGGAACATGGGCTCACATTCCCTGCCTGGAAATATATATTCCCCCTCGCCTAACGGCTCGGGTGAATATAATTTCCAGGCAGGGAATGTGAGCCCATGTCCCCTGTCAAGAATCCTAATAACTAATATTGTCTGCGTGTTTCTTCTAAGCCGCGTTTGATGTATCCAGTGTCAGCTTGCCTCATTTTGGCCATAATTAATGTATGCAGTTTTCATTGTGATTTCTTCCAGCTCTGTTTGATGACATGTATATATTTTCTTCTGGCTCTGTTTGATGACGTGTTGTTTATATTTTCTTCAAGCTCTGTTGATGACATGTTGTGTATATTTTCTTCCAGCTCTGTTTGATGACATGTTGTGTATATTTTCTTCCAGCTCTGTGTGATAACATGTTTATATTTTCTTCGAGCTCTGTTTGATGACATGTTATGTATATTTCCTTCCAGCTCTCTTTGATGACATGTTTATATTTTCTTCCAGCTCTCTTTGATGACATGTTGTGTACCGCTGTAAGCTGCACGTCCAAACTGGATCATAGTAAAGGGGACGCATTGTTAGACCTGACAGATGGACCTACAGAGGTTGGAGATAGGGTGAGTTTTAACTCTTACGCTCATTTATACTGCTCCAATCTTATGATTTATCAGCTGGTTGCCTGCCTCAATGTTATGATATATATCATCTGATTGCCTGTCCAAATGACGTGATTTATCAGCTGATTGCCTGTCCCAATATGTGTTGAAACTAAGTGAAAAATATGCCCTCACATTTCAATTTTAATACTATCAATATATTTGAAAGATTTGATTTGGTATACAGAAGGAAAAATTGGTGTATACAGCACTTTTAGAGTCCAGGATTCCAAGGGACTTCTCAAATACAATGGAGTACATGGTCAATGTTTGTGAGCAGTTGACCCATAGACAATAGAGGACGGACTAAACTAAATGTTGGAACGATGCATTTTTAACTGAAACAAAACAAACAAATCAGCTTTCCTTAAAGGAACACACGGCAATCTTGATATTTTTTAAAACTCACGGCGTCCCGCTAGTTTTTCTAGATAACTTATATTTGTTCAATCATTAATATTATAAGAATTATTCAATTTTGATATTATTGCACCAATAATATATTAAAACTTATAGTAAAATAAGACAAAAAAGTGAATACTTAAAGTTTTATTTATTTAAATGTAACCAGGTTAAAAGTAAACATGATCCTGGATAATTATATAAATCGAGACATCCATTTCAAACACTTCAAGATTGCCGTGTGTCCCTTTAAACTCTCTTCCTCGTATTTCTTCATGCAGCAGTTGCAGGTATTGCTGTCTATGGCTACTTCACCTTCTTCATTGATACTCCTTCTAGGGGGCAGTCCACAGTTTCGCATTAATGTCCATGGTGTAAATGTGAAAGAAATCTACTAAGCGTCTTTTAGGTCCATGAATGGTATTAATAATGGTTATAAAGTGCATGTTTGTTTGTTTTTTCAGTTATTAGTACTTATGGCTTGATTTTGATATCTGTCAAAGCTGCCTTGTTTGGGTTTTATGGAGGCTATAAATAGAATACGAAACTATCAAAAACTTCCATAAAGTAGATAAAATGGCCGATTTTCACACACATGATGATCAGCATGGAATAACTTTTTAAAATGCCGGACTCGGTATGTACAATTTAGCATTTCCTGATATGCAAGAGCATGATAAGTGCAGAAATGACCGTGATATGCTTAGGAAATTATTATTTTTTGTTTATTGACATTTGAGATATTGCTAAAATTGCATTTTTATCATGTTTTGAAGGGTGGGGTTATCTTAAAGAAATGGGACTAAATTTGTACAGAAAATACTTTTTGATACTTGTATTTGGTATGGAAACATGGGTAATTTTATTGTCTTCTAAGAAATGTATGACACAATGATGGTGTGATTTATTTTTGCTCAAGGGTTCAGGCTAAGGGCTTGTCATGGGTTTGATTATTGAGATATGTACATGAAACTGTGGAGTGCCCCCTTAAGGGTCATAAATATTTTTACTAAACAGTCAAATAAAGTTGTTTTTTTCACACATTCCCCCATATTGTCCATGTATGATACTAAGTTACTCATTTCATTTCTTTTACAAGGAGAAATACTTTGTCTGAAATGAAATATGCTGATCAGGCAAGTCTGTATTATAATTGAACGCAGACTATGACCAAAAACTAAGATTTGTTCATCATAATATAGTCTGTGCTATACCGTACAATCCTTTTTCAAGAAGAATCGCTACGAAAGAGTAAAACCTTTGAGTAAAGGTCATTATTGTGTTATTCAGGCATTTTTATCGCTAAATATTCACGTATTTACCCTTGATTTTATTGGTTTGATTGCACGTATTTAACCAAAATAATGATTTTTTTGTTCATTTTCAGCCAATGTCAATTAATTTATAAATTGTAAGATCATGACTATACTTTCATGTCGCAAATATTCCAAACCGAGCTCACCAGAGCAGAAAATATTGACTACAAAAGTAAACTGGCTACTAAAACCATAATTACAGTCTCTTGTCATGTGTGGACAGGACAGCCTAATAAGGACGGTTATGGTGTTTTACGTGTGACATATCGGGGACAACGCAAATTGGTTACTGTACACAGACTTGCTTACTTTCTTTCGGTACCCTTTACACCGATACCCCGTTATTTGCATGTATCACACCTGTGTCACAATAAACTTTGTTTAAATCCAATGCATTTATCGCTGGAACCTGCCAGTATTAACATGAGCAAGAATATTTGCAAAAATGAAGGCATATGTCGTGTTCACCGTGGATATCAGCCGTGCATGTTGTAACTTGGTAAATATGATATTATTACCGCTTCTGAGTTTCACATTTACCTGGACTGTATGGAGATCTCTGTTTTGAGATATCTCAATGTATCTACATATATCTCAGTTTATCTTGAGATATCTCAACTTATTTTGAGATATCTCATTTATCTTGAGATATCTCAATTTATCTTGAGCAATTTATCTTGAGATATCCCAATTTATCTTAAGATATTGCAATTTATTTTGAGATAGCTATCTTAAGTCTATCTTGATATTTCAGTTAGCTCCTTCCTATATCTTAATTTATCTCAAGATATGTATATATAAATCTCAATTTATCTTGAGATATCTCAATTTATCTTCAACTATTTCAACATATTTCTCAATGTTTTCAATTCATCTTGAGATTCCTGTATTGAGATATCACAATTTCTCTTGCAATATCTCAAGATAAATTGAGAATCTATCTTAAGATGTATTTAAAGACATAAATCCATCAAGTTACAGAAAACGTGAATCAATGAAAGTGAAATTAAAAACCCAACAAGTTTATTGTGTTGATTAGTTTGGATTTATTCCATAGTTATGTTCCGTTGTTCTAGTTAATTGTGAATTTTCAAAAAAAATATTGTTTATGTTTCCTGTTACATTGTCTTTTTCTGGAATTATATCGGTTGTACTTGTAGTAGCGGGTCTGTTTTCTTTGAGTATGCCAGCTACTTTTCTCATCTCTCTCCAGCATTGGAGATCGGGTCTCGCTTGGTATATTTTAAACCAATATGTTTTGCCAATAATAAAGTTGACTTCCCGGTTCCAAAGGTAGAAGAATGTACTGCAGAGTGGCATAAACCTGTAAAGTTTCGACTCCATAACATGTTTTTTGGCGCGTACGTAAATACACGACTGTGAAGGTGTTCACACTTGTTAGTTGTTCTAAGACTTCTAATTTTTAGCTCGACTGATCAGAGATCAGCAGAGCTTATGCCGTGGTGCGGCGTCCGGCGTCCGTCTGTCCGTCTGTCTGTCCGTAAACTTTTTTTTGTAGCGACTACTCCTCTGAAACTACTGAATGGATTTTCATGAAACTTTACAGAAATGTTGCCCATGAAGTCTAGTTGATCCTAGCAAAAATTCATGTTGATGTGAAATCCAAGATGGCCGCCAGATCTAAAAATAGGTTTTTAAAAAACAAGTTTGTAGCGACTACTTCTTGAAAACTCTTGGGCAAGACACTTTTCCTTAGCCTCGTCCGTCAGATGGGGACGTAAACTGGGCAGTCCAGTGTATCGGTCTATCAACCGAGCACGTTAAAGAACCATAGGAATCTATTCGATAATAAGAGTAGGGCAGGTTCCCGGATTCCTATGTATCCTTCCCCTCTCTCTGGGGCGGCTCTAAATAACCTGTACTGTGTTGATGAGCCGTTAAACAACATTCAATTCAATTCTTGAAAACTATAAGTGATATTGATATGGGACTTTTACTAAAATGATCAGCATGACATGATGTTGGTCCTTGTCGAAAATCGTTTTGATTCGATGTTAAACATGGCTGCCAGCGGCTATCTTTGTTTACATAGAGGTTATATAATGAAAACCTGTAGCGACTACTCCTCTGAAACTACTTGACGGATTTTCATGAAACTTCACAGGAATGTTGCTCTTGATGTCTTATTGATCCTAGCAAAATTTCAGGTTGGCCGGAAAATCAAGATGGCCGCCAAGGCCTAAAAATAGAATTTTCAAAATACAAGTTTGTAGCGATTACTTGTTGAAAACTATAAGTGATATTGATATGGGACTTTTTCTAAATGATCAGCATGATATGATGTTGGTCCTTGATGTTGGTCCTTGTCAAAAATTGTTTTGATTCAACATTAAACATTGCTGCCAGCGGCCATCTTTGTTTACATAGAGTTATATAGTAAAACTTGTAGCGACTATCCTTTGAAACTACTTGGTGGATTTCATGAAACTTTACAGAATGTTGCTCTTAATGTCTAATTGATCCTAGCAAAATTTCAGGTCGGCCAGAAATTCAAGATGGCCGCCACAGCTAAAAATAGATTTTTCAAAAAGGAAGTTTGTAGCGACTACGTCTTGAAAACTATAAGTGATATTGATATGGGACTTTTTGTAAAATGATCAGCATGACATGATGGTTATCAGAGTCAAACATTATTTTGAATTCGACGTTAAACATGGCTGCCAGTGGCCATCTTTGTTTACATAGAGTTATATAATGAAAAGTTGTAGCGACTACTCCTCCGAAATTACTTGACGGATTTTCATGAAACTTCACAGGATTGTTGCTCTTGATGTCTAATTGATCCTAGCAAAATTTCAGGTTGGCCGGAAATTCAAGATGGCTGCCATGGCTAAAATAGATTTTCAAATACAAATTTGTAGAGACTACTTCTTGAAAACTATAAGTGATATTGATATGGGACTTTTTGTAAAATGATCAGCATGACATGATGTTAGTATTGGTCAAAAATCGTTTTGATTCGATGTTAAACATGGCTGTCAGCGGCATCTTTGTTTTACATAGAGTTATATAATGAAAACTTGTAGCGACTATTCCTCTGAACTACTTGACAGATTTTCATGAAACTTCACAGGAAATGTTGATCCTAGCAAAATTTCAGCTCGGTCGGAAATTCAAGATGGCCGCCACGTTGCTAAAGATAATTTTTCAAAAAACAAGTCTGTAGCGACCTATTTCCTGAAATCAAAATCAATCATGTAGAGCTTCAAGGTCATTGACCTCTTGTTTTTAAGATATCAACTGACAGTGTTGACTCGAGCACTGACTGTATGCTCGAGAATTCTTCTGTTGAAAGTGACAGATGTTTTCCATATGGGAGGTTTTCACACGAGTCGCTGCTCCAAATGAGCAATGCATTTATATGAATCATTTCTGCAATTGTCATGTTTGTTACTTGAGCAGAACAACACATTTCTTATAGATGCATTTGCTTTTGTGAGTGAAAATCTGCCTCGGTGTGACAAGCTTTACCTACTCGCATTAGTTCCAGTCGAATTCTTCCTCTCATAAGTGACGCGAGCTTTTGCGTGAAATATGTTTTGTCAGCTCCTTTGGGAATTGATGTAATTTTTATATTTTTCAATTTTTTCTGTGAAGTCCACATTCTATGTACAAAACATAGGAGTTGTACTTAATGGGGCAGCCAGTTGATTGAGAAGCCTCTCGTACTGTTTTACCGAGTTGTGCACTAGCATCACTGGTGATAGATTTGATAGTTAGTACATTATTTTCAGCAACTGAATTCACAAGTTGTTTCGTTGCCGAACATTCACTCGAAGCCATGACTGAGTATCTTTGTAATTTTTTTTTGCATTGTATATTTGTGATGATCGCAATTTTTGCGCTTGCAAAGTTTGTTTGCTACACTTATACGATAACTAATTATTTTTTGTTGAATGTTCTACAATGGGGTGAAGGATTGTGTAGCTTGCCTCGTAAACCCATCTGCAATCGGTTATTGTAGGATGTGTCTACTTGCACATCTACGTCGCTATCTGCGGTATTTGCATTGTATCACATCACTCGTTATTATTTGGTTTTCAAACATTGATGATTCATTTAGTTTAACAACGGAATCACTTAACTCATTTAGTTTTTTGTACATAAATGAGCGGCTTGGTGGTTGTATGTTTAAACTACAAGAATGAAAGAGAGGTCGCTTGGACCTACTTTTGTTTTCATGGTACTAAGCAGCAAACTGGGGTGAGATCTCCACTTGGTGGCCTCTTTGATGCTGCCGTAAATCCCTATACATTTTTACAGACTTTGTACAGTAGGTGCAGTTTGCACAACTCGCTTTCAGGCTCCGCAAAGACCAATGCGCTTTTGGATCTGTACATGTGGCTTTGGATACTGGCAATTATGGCGGTAGTCCATAAACATCGTAATCAATCTTCAATCTCGCCTATGCCAACAATGATGTTCTCATGGGTTGAAACATCCTTTGGGTGTTCTGTTTGCCTGATATTAGCTGGTCTCAGGCATGAAATGAGGGCATCTTTACTGTACTGGCAATTACAGTAGTGTTTAATCTTGAACCAGTGTTGTTCGGTCAATTTTTGGACGATTGTAATAATTTATATGTCATAACGTTCGGTTTATATCAGAGAAATAGAAAAAAAAGACATTGTACTGTACTGGCAATTTGCAGAAATTACATCAATGGTGTGTCTTTTAATGCTAACTCTGTCATTGTTATCGACATCTGAAATGCTATCCTGTAAAGTGTCCTTGTTCCAAGGTCTGCTGCCAGGTTAAAAAAAAAAAAATGCAGAAAAGCTATTGAACCAGCAGTGTTTAGTGTTTAATCTTGAACCAGTGTTGTTCGGTCAATTTTGGACGATTGTAATAATTATATGTCAAAACGTTCGGTTTATAATCTAGAGAAATAGAAAAAAAAGACATTTGTACTGTACTGGCAATTTGCAGAAATTACATCAATGGTGTGTCTTTTAATGCTAACTCTGTCATTGTTATCGACATCTGAAATGCTATCCTGTAAAGTGTCCTTGTTCCAAGGTCTGCTGCCAGGTTTAAAATAACCTTTAGTGTTTTTCTTGCGTCTGCCTGTATGCTTTACCATTATTTTGGTGGTTTAACAATGTTAATGTCCTGCTCAAGTACTGGTTGCTAAGGGGTTTTGATGTCATAGTAAGATGACATTATATAGCCTACCATGTGATGTGACGTCATGTCACATGACGTCACATCACACTAAAATACTTTTTTATAGTAGTTCATATTGTGATTATAGTACATACATTATATTGGATAAATATATGGCCATAAGAGGGCCACCTTATTGAGTTGAAATGACTTCTGGGGGCACATTTTAGATCTGTTTTGTGTTTAAAAAAAAAAAAATGCAGAAAAGCTATTGAACCAGCAGTGTTAGTGTTTAATCTTGAACCAGTGTTGTTCGGTCAATTTTTTGGACGATTGTAATAATTTATATGTCAAAACGTTCGGTTTAAATCAGAGAAATAGAAAAAAAAGACATTTCAATTTTTTTTTACGGACAATTTTCCCTTAAAGGGGCAGTCCACTGTTTCGCAATTAATGTCCATGGTGGTAAATGTGAAAGAAATCTACTAAGCGTCTTTTAGGTCCATGAATGGTATTAATAATGGTTATAAAGTGCATGTTTGCTTGTTTTTTTCAGTTATTAGTACTTATGGCTTGATTTGATATCTGTCAAAGCTGCCTTGTTTGGGTTTTATGGAGGCTATATATAGAATACGAAACTATCAAAAACTTCCATAAAGTAGATAAAATGGCCGATTTTCACACACATGATGATCAGCATGGAATAACTTTTTAAAATGCCGGACTCGGTATGTACAATTTAGCATTTCCTGATATGCAAGAGCATGATAAGTGCAGAAATGACCATGATATGCTTAGGGAAAATTTATTTTTTTTGTTTATTGACATTTGAGATATTTGCCTAAAATTGCATTTTTATCATGTTTTGAAGGTTGGGGTAATCTTAAATGACATGGGACTAAATTTGTACAGAAAATACTTTTGATACTTGTGTATTTGTATTGGAAACATGGGTAATTTTATTGTCTTCTAAGAAATGTATGACACAATGATGGTGTGATTTATTTTTACTCAAGGGTTCAGGCTAAGGGCTTGTTTGATTATTGAGATATGTACATGAAACTGTGGAGTGCCCCCTAGTAGTTGTAATTGCAATTCTAGGTGCTGTGTTTAGATGGAGGAGGTATACGGGGTTTGATCCTAGTCCAGTTACTGGCGGCCTTAGAGGAGGCAGCTGGGTACCCAGTGAAGGACCTGTTTGATTGGAGTGGGTGGCACAAGTACGGGTGGAATACTGGCCTTGGGTATTGGTGTAGGTAAGTAAATCTTCTCTTCCCACTGTATTCTAATGGGTGCAACTATAATGTTTCAACTACCCGTCCACACATACCTGTTACCTTTGTTATGTACCTTTTAAAAGAGTCTGATTTGTTATTTTTAACCTGGTGTGTTTAGGTCAACAGTCTGATTTCTTAGCTTTGTAACCAACTTCATTCAAGTTAATTTATAAAAAACCGTCGAATCGGATGTGTTAATAGTTTTCATGGTACTAGTCTAAGTATTAAATACTTAATACTAGCCATTGTGTTGCATACAACATTCTCATGGCTGACGTGGCGCAGTCAGTAGCACTGGCGTGATTTGTAACCGGAGGCCTGGGTTCAATCCTCCGTGGTGCCACTGAGTCCGTTGGTGTGTTCTTGGGCAAGACACTTTCCCTTAGCCTCGTCCGTCGGATGGGGACGTAAACCGGGCGGTCCCGTG
>JAWPHD010015553.1:0-54634 GCA_037043455.1 Cyrtodaria siliqua | reverse complement strand
ATAAATGTATAGCTAGTATATACCATCAGAAAACAAGGCTACAACAATGGGGGGTGGGGTTGGGAGCACAACATAACTATGTGTAAGAATTGACCAAAACTACACAGAAATATGTAAAAAAAAAAAAGAAAAAAAAAAGAAAATCGAGTTTTGAGTGGGGTGCGGGGTGAGGGTGGGAGAGAGGCGGGGGTAGATGGTAGGGGGAGTGGGGGTGGTGAAGGCAACATACATGTGTAAGGGGGAGGGGAGGGGGGAGAGGCCTGTGTAGGTGGGGTGGAGGGGCGATGAGGGGGCAACATATATGTGTAAAAATTGAAAAAAGCAACACAGAAATATGTAAAAAAAAAAAAGTTTCAAGTGGGTGTGGGGTGTGGGGGAGAGCGGGGGGAGTGGGTTGGGGGAGGGGGCAAAATATATGTGTAAGAATTGACTAAAACAACAACAAAATATGTAAAAAAAAAAGTTTAAAGTGGATGGGGGGGGGGGGGGGGGAGGGGGGGTGGTGGGGGGGGGGGGGGATGGGAAGTTTGCAACATATATGTGTAAGAAATGACTAAAACAACATAGAAATATGTAAAAAAAAAAAATAGATGGGAGTGGGGTGGATGGGGCACGATATATGTGTAAAAATTGACTAAAACAACAAAGAGATATGTAAAAATAAAAATAAACAAGAGGCCCAAGAGGGCCTGTGGACGCTCTACTGGCTAACATGGCTCTTATAACATCAATGAAGTTAGTGACTGTCATTTACGTTTTTTTGGAAGTTTCGGGCAAAAAACAGCTTCTGAACTAAATCAAGGGCCAGAACTAAAGAATCTGTTAAAGTTCGGTAAAGATCAGATGAAAAATGAAGGCCCTACCGTATTAACAAAGCAAAATATAGCATTTTTAACTAAATCAAGAGCCATAACTCCTCTGTTACTGGTCCGACTGGTCCAACATAGAGGTAAAAAAAATTGAAAAAAAAAATTAAAAAAATTGAAAAAATTAAAAGCAAAAATTAAAAAATATATATAAAAAAATAAAAAAAAATTGAAAAAATTGAAAAAAAATTAAAAAATCCAAAAAAAATGGAAAAAAAAAAAATTCAAATAAAAAAACAAAAAGAAAAAAAAAAAAAATAACAAAAAAAAAGAAAAAGTAATTAATAATTTAAAAAAAATTAATTAAAAAAAAGAAAAAAGTTTGGTATTGATCGGATGAGAAATGAAGGCCCTCTCGTCTTAACGAGGCAAAATATAGCGTTTTGAACTAAATCAAGGGCCATAACTAAGCTGTTACATGTCCGATATGTTTGGTTTTCTTGGCTGAGCTTTCATTGATATTAACAAACCGATAAAGTTTGGTAAAGATCAAATGAACAATGAAGCCCCTATCGTCTTAACGAGGCAAAATATAGCATTTTTAACTAAATCAAGGCCCACAACTCCGCTGTTTCTTGTTTGAAATGGCTGGTTTTCAAACTTGTTCGAGCTTTCAATGACATAAACAAGCTGATAAAGTTTGGTAAAAATCGGATGAACAATGAAGCCCCTATCATCTTAACAAGGCAAAATATAGCATTTTTAACTAAATCAAAGGCCACAACTCCGCTGTTACTGGTCCGATATGGCTGGTTTTCGAACTTATTCGAGCTTTCAACGACATTAACAATCTGATAAAGTTTGGTAAAGATCAGATGAACAATGAAGCCCCTATCGCGTTAATGAGGCAAAATATAGCATTTTTAACTAAATCAAGGGCCATAACTCCACTGTTACTATTCCGGTATGGCTGGTTTTCGAACTTGTCCGATCTTTCATTGAAATTAACAATCTGATAAAGTTTGATAAAGATCGGATGAGCAATAAAGCCCCTAGCGTCTTAACGAGGCAAAATATAGCATTTTTAACTAAATCAAGGGCCATCACTCCGCTGTTACTCGTCCGATATGGCTGGTTTTCGAACTTGTCCGAGCTTTCATTGATATTAACAATGTGGTAAAGTTTGGTAAAGATAGGATGAAAAACGAAGGCCCTATCATCTTAACGAGGCAAAATATAGCAATATAGCATTTTTAAATAAATCAAGGACCATAACTCTGGTGTTACTGGTCCGATCTAGCTGGTTTTCGAACTTGTCCGAGCTTTCATTGATATTAACAATGTGGTATAGTTTGGTAAAGATAGGTTGAAAAATGAAGGCCCTATCGTCTTAACGAGGCAAAATATAGCAATATAGCATTTTTAACTAAATCAAGGGCCATAACTCCGCTAAAACTTGGCCAATCTGGCTGGTTTTCAAACTCATCCGAGCTTTTATTGATATTAACAACCTCTTAAAGTTTGGTAAAGATTGGATGAAAAATGAAGGCCCTATCGTCTTAACGAGACAAAAGTTAACAACGGACGACGGACGACGGACAACTCGGCATCCCATAAGCTCTGCTGGCCTTCGGCCAGTAGAGCTAAAAATCAAGTCTGGGGCGGGGCGGGGTGGGGTAGGGGTGATGGGGGGTGGGGAGGGGGCAACATATGTGGGTAAGAATTGACTAAAACAACAAAGAAATATGTAAAAAAAAATAAAAAATTCAAGTGTGGGGCGTTGGGCGTGGGGTGATGGGGTGAGGGGGGGGGGGAAGGGTTGCAACATATATTTGTAAGAACTGACAAAAGCAACACAGAAATATGTAAAAAAAAAAAAAAAGTTTCAAGTCTGGGGCGGGGTGCGGGTGGGGGGGGGGGGGGGGGTGATGGGGTGAGGGGCAGGGGGATGGGGTGGTGGGGGCAGGGAGGGTTGCAACATATATGTGTAAGCATTGACTAAAACAACACAAAAATATTTTTAAAAAAAAAATCAAGTGTGGGGTGTGGTGGGTGGGGTGATGGGGTGAGAGGCGGGGGTGGGGGGGGGGGGGCGTTGGGATTGACGGGGAGGGTTGCAACATATTTGTGTAAGGCCAAACAAAATGAATACTTCGTTTCCGCTAACGTCTTGAAAAAAAATAGGGTAGGTAGGTAGGCACAACTTTTTTTTATTTTTTATACGCGATATAAAATAGTAGGACTTTATAGGTTACCTTTTCTACGTAATATCATTGTATTTCAATATATGTTGTATTAAAACATACTTATTGAATAAATGAATATAAACAAGTTTAAAAAAGATTTGTTGTCTCTTTATTTCACCCTAAAATAAACATCAAAATATTTTTTAAAAAATCCACATAAACCTCTAGAACAAGTTCAATATTAAATGAGCTAGATCAGGCCCCAGTATCACGAATAAACTCAAGTTGAGATTTTAACTCGACTCAAAATGTCTTTATCAAATAGTAACCGAAATATTAGATATTCTTTTACATTAATATATAGAAAATTAGTAGAGTTTGTTGTTATATTTTAACTCAAGTACTCAAATTGTTACTCTATAAATATAATTTATTTTACCAAGATTTAAGAAAATGAATTTGAGATGGTCTCGAATATTTCAGATCCGACTCAAATACATTTACTTCATTGTTTTCCAAGCAACTGTAGATTTCAAATAACTTTTCACAATATCAGTAAAAGATCTATATACAATGATTTCCAGCAAAATCAAAATGATCCAATACAATATTAACTCAGAATTGTAATGTCAAAGACAAGTTGAGTTGAGTCTGAGTTGAAAAGTTGAGTTGTTTCGTGATATTGGGGCCAGACTGGAGTATTAAACAAGAGTTAAAAGACTATATATATAACTGCATACATGTGTTACATTTTAACCAAATGCAAGTTTGAAGATGATTATTATGACTTTAATTAATATAGCAAAATCAACTTGTCTATCCAGTAAATACTTGACTGTTCTCTCCAGCCTTAATTAATTAGAACAATGGTATTTTAAAATTGATGTCGGGTACATAGCAAAAACATAATACAATTTCAATATTAAAATAGTGTATGGTATTAAACGAGACTTCTAAGATTTTGATTGTTGTGTTATGTGGTAAAAACAGTTTAAATACTCTGACATTTTTGAAGCTCACATCTCAGAGATTTTCCAAATTTACAAATATGCTTCCTTCTTTGCATGCCCGTCTATAGAACTTTTCATGTGGGTAAAACACCCGGAAAAATAGCCTTGGAGAATACTGTCAGATGGTTTGTCTGACTAAATTTAATGACTTTTCTTGTTAACAGTTTTACATGAGTGGAACTAGAAACAGTGAAAGTACGGCCAGATTTCTCGAAATTTTCGCTGGGTTGCACACCGTGATATTCCAAAAAAATGTCAATTATTCTGCTTGAATTCTTAACTGGGTACAGTTTTTTCAATCCAGGAAAATGTCTGCATTTGTCAAACGTAACCAGCAGTAAACTTGTTGCCATGTCGTTAAAATTAGGGACAAACTCAACAGATCTGACAACGAATTTTTCCAAAAAACATTGTCACCGGGACACCTGCATCGTTGACGCTTTATTGACATACGTTTCAAGTATCGGAACGACTAATTACCGGAAAGATTTATATTATGCGGAAATGAATAGAAAAGAGCAAAACGATCGAACAATATTTTTTATAACAAAAACGGTTGAAAAAAACTGTAGGGTCGGCGGAAAAAAAATAGGGTCAAGTCGGCGTTAGCGGAAACAGAGTATTCATTTTGTTTGGCCTAAGAATTGACAAAAGCTCACAGAAATATGTAAAAAAAAAGAAAAAAAAAGTTTCAAGTCTGGGGCGGGGTGAGGTGGGGGGGGAGGTGATGGGGTGAGAGGTGTGGGGGTGGGTGTTGGTGGCGGGAAGGGTTGCAACATATATGTGTAAGAACTGACAAAAGTAACACAGAAATATTCAAAAAAAAAAAAAAAAAATATCAAGTGTGGGGCGTGGTGGGTGGGATGATGGGGTGAGAGGTGGGGGTGGGGGGCGGGGGTTGACGGGGAGGGTTGCAACATATTTGTGTAAGAATTGACCAAAGCTCACAGAAGTATGTAAAAAAAATAAAAAAATAAAGTCTGGGGCGGGGTGGGTTGGGGGGGAGGTGATGAGGTGAGAGGCGTGGGGGGTGGTGGGGGCGGGGAGGGTTGCAACATATATTTGTAAGAATTGACTAAAACAACACAGAAATATGTAAAAAATAAATAAAAAATAAAAGGTGTGGAGGGGAGTGGGGGCGGGGGTAGAGGTGGGGGGATGGGGGGAGGGGGAGGAGGAGGGAGCCCATGACCCAATATGGGTGAGGTAATAAGATGCATAATGCTATAACAAATCCCAAACCAAAATTATAGATATATACATGCTTACATGCAAACCTAGATATGCATTTATTGCACATTTTATGGGCCGTCACAATTTGGGTTCCATGGGAGCCCAGAATTTGCAGAAGACAAACTTACTTAAGGAAACCAATTCCAAAATTTAGTTCAGCTAGGACAAACAATTTAAGAGATATAGACCTGTAAACACATGCAGATTACACACAAAATTTGATGTGAAACAGACATATTTTAAGGGCTATCACAATTTGGGTTTCATGGGAGCCCAGGGTGTACAGGAACCAAAATTACTTAAGCAGCCCTTACGATAATGCTATAAGGAAGCTAATGGCCAAATTTGGTTGTGCTAGGGTAAGAATTGTAAGAGATATAGACTTGTAAACACAGCTTACACGCAAAATTTGATGTAAAATGGGACACATTTCATGGGCTATCATAATTTGCGTTACATGGGAGCCCATGGGTTACAGGAACCAAAATTGCTTATGCAGCCCTTAAGATAATGCTACAAGGAAGCCCATGAACAAATTTGGTTGTGGTAGGATAAGAAATGTAAGAGATATAGACTTGTAAACACAGCTTACACGCAAACCTTGATGTGGGACGCCGACGCCGGGGTGATTACATAAGCTCTCTTATTCTTCGAATAGTCGAGCTAAAAACTAAAAGAAAAGTGTAATATTTACTGCCCCTGTCCTAACACAAGAAATCCGCAGATTCACATGTCTCGCATAACGGGGGCTGAACTTAAAAATAAAAAGGTCAATGATGCTTAAATGAAAGTTTGTAAAAATTTTAGTAACTAACAAGAGGTCATGCAATGACCTTTAAGCTCTACTGATAGATTTTGGTAGCTTGATCAGCCATGGGAACCTGTGAAGTATTTGGAAAGAGTTTCAGAGAAGTAGTCGGCACAAGTTTTTCCTAGTATCACTCCAGGTGCGGATCCAGGATTTCAGCTTAGGGGGGGCGTAAGATTTTGGTCAATTTTCGGGTCCGTTTCTAGCCTCATAAAACGGTTGCGGTAGTGCATTGATAGGGTAAAAAAGTGTGTTTTCAAATAAAAGGAGTTAACAATGTTTTAGTTAAAGCACTCATTAGCCATTATGCGTCGAGGGCGTGCATCGAAATTGTTTGATATTTTATCTACAGTAACATGGACATACATATATGAATAAAAAAATCTGTTTTCAAATAAAATGATTTAACAATGTGTTTATTAAACCACTCATTAGGCATTATGCGTCGAGCGAGCGAAGCGAGCAAAAAAAAAATCTACTGAGGGCGTGCATCGAAATTGTTTGGTATTTTATCTACAATAACGTGGACATACATGTATGAATATAAAAAGTCCGTTTTCAAATAAAAGGATTTAACAATGTGTTAACTTAATCAGGGTCTATTTACGCCGTATTCGGGACTCAATTGCGTGGTATGCGGGACTAAAAAACGTCTTTTGGTACTCGGTACGCAAACTTTAAAATAAAAGTAAGCCTAAAATGCACCAAAATTCATCGTAAACAAATACCGGTACTGTGTCGGCACCGAAAATGCATCCTAGAAACTATCTTACAAAGCAAAAGTAAAACAAACCTTTTATTTTCTTTCGGACTTGTCGGAAAAAAAAATCTTAAATCTGTCTGAGACAGCGTACTACTGGATGGACCAAGTTTTTTTCGCTTCGATGGGCCTGACATTTTCAATGTATCGGCTGCTACTGTCTTTTTAAATATCGGAAAGGTGCAAATACAGCGAAAATGAAACTAAGGAGCGAAAATTGAACTAATCAGCGAACTGCAGTTGATATTTGATCAAATCAAAGACCTAATAACATGTCTGTTAACCGACTCTAATTGTCACATATTTAGTCAATATGTGGATAAAGTGTTTCGACTGTTTTTAAAAAAACTTACCTTGGTCGATTTTAGGGGGGGCGTACGCCGCTTCCGCCCCCCTCTAAATCCGCCCATGCACTCTATATAAAAAAAAGATGGTCGCAGGCATCCATGTTTGACATAGAATCAATGAATTTTGTTTAGGACTAGCTACATGTCATGCCAGTCATTTTAGTAAATCAATACCACTTATGTTTTTTGATAAGTAGTTGCCACAAACGAGTATTTAATGGTAGCATTATGACGACATAATATGTAGTCAAACCTCTCTCCAATTCCACGATTATTTGCGTAACTTCATTGTCAAACGAAAATAAGTAAATGCAGTCTGTATCAGATTGACGATTATCCAGTAAACAAGACTAGTGCAAGCGTCTATACGGTCAGATATCTCGGGACTTTACACAATCAATTATCATGGCAGATTCGTCTGCTCCCAAAATCACTTCGTTTTTCAAAAGACAAAGTGACGAGATGGAGTCGATCGAACGCGGAGAAAAGTAAGGTTCACAATTCATAGTTTCATCAACACAATAATCAATAATAAATTATAACAAACAAATGAAACAGTGCAGTAAACAGTACTGTAGTATATAGTCAGTTATCACATAATGAATGACATACATATACTAAAACACTATTTTGAAACAGAATTTACATCCCGTTATTACTTAATAAAAATTCTAGTGAGAAGCGATTTTAGCTAGTAGATTTTTTAGTCAGTGGATATTTTTAGCTAGTGGCTAAATTTGTGAAATTCGACCCCAGTCTATGTAAACAATTGAACTGAATTGGGGTTTTAAGGCGCACCAACATATGACAAGGTTATATGACGCCTAACAGGCATGAACATGCCAGGCTCATCTTCCATGTACATCGAGATAAAATATGGAAAATGGGCCTTGAACCTTCTCACCCTGAACTGCAGAGTTATTGCAAATTCTATCGTAGAAACTCCATTTACGCTGGAGCCATGTTATTATTTTTCTGCCACTGCTCTTTTGATGCGAGCGAGATAGCACCTGAAACAATGCATGGATCATGATGAAGATCTTTAATGAACATGAACAAAAAATGATAAAATGAACATGAATTTGGGGGGATTCTACCCATCTGCATACCCCTCCAAAGGGATCTGCAGTGGCCATATTCTTTGCCCCGTGACCAAGCGGGGGCCCCCGGGAACCACACGGAAACTATGTAAACAAAAATGGCCGCTGGCAGCCATGTTTAACGTTGAATCAAAATAATTTTCGACAAGGACCAACATCATGTCATACTGAACATTTTAGGAAAGGAAGCATATCCAGGGCTGTACAAATCCTATAGCCCGACGCCCGGGACTAGTCCAAAACCAAAGTCGGGCGTGCCACTTTTTCAAAGATTTCAGTCCCGGACTAGTCCAATTTTAAAAAAAGAAAAAGTCGGGCTGTCACTGTTTGAAAGATTTCAGACCCAGATTTGACCAATTAATCAGGCCTATTTGTCGGCAATCTTTCGACGAGTAAAGAAACTAAGGACGTTTGATAATGGAAGCATGTCTGATATGAAACGGTAGGTGTGATTTTTTATTGTTTCTCAGTGTATTGTTGAGCGTAATTGTAAAAATCATCTGGTGTAGTAGACAAAAACATAAAAAGAAAATGTTTATATTGATTCACATGTTATTTATTTTTTGCATTAGGTAAAATGGTAATAAAGTTAAGAATCTTATCTGTAGCCCCATACCTACATAATTTGATAAAGTCATGACATTTTTTTCTCTCCATTAAATGATTATCTGAACTGTAATATGAAACTCAATATCTATATTGAAATTTAAAAATGCAGATGTGATTCTTACTATTGCTACTGTTTCAACCAATGTCAGTCTACAATCTAAACCACTGAAACATACATTAATTATCTGAAGAGTAAATAACTTAAGAATTGTTTCCTTTACTGTGTATAAAGAATTGTAATAAGTATGCAAGTTGAAGATGCATTTAACATATTGAGAAATCGAAAGAATTCACGACTTGTGTCCATTTTTTGGGACTAGTCACTTTTGACAGAGTCCCGGACTAGTGGCTAAAAAAAATATTTGTACAGCCCTGATATCACTTACAGTTTTCAAGAAGTAGTCACTACAAACTTGTTTTTTGAAAAATAATTTTTAGCTGTGGTGGCCACCTAGAATTTCCGACCAACCTGAAAAGTTTCTAAGGTCATTTAAACATCAAGAGCAACATACCTGTGAAGTTTCATGGAAATCCGTCAAGTAGTTTCAGAGGAGTAGTCGATACAAGTTTTTACTAAATAACTCTATGTAAACTAAGATGGCCGCTGGCAGCCATGTTTAATACCGAATCAAAATGATTTTCGACAAGGGCCAACATCATGTCATGCTGATCATTTTAGAAAAAGTCCCATATCAATATCACTTGAGTTTTCCAGAAGTAGTCTGTAAAGTTTCATGAAAATCCATTCAGTAGTTTCAGAGGAGTAGTCGCTACAAAAAACATTTACGGACGGACAGACAGATGGACGACGGACAACGCACCACGGCATAAGCTTTGCTGATCTCTGATCAGTAGAGCTAAAAACATAAAAAAAACAAGAAGTATTACTTTAAGTGATAAATGCCCCGGAAGTGTCCTTTGACCTCTAAGTATGACCCTGACTTTGGAGCCATGGATCTGGATTTTGTGCATGACACGTCGTTTGTTGTGGTGAGCACTTGTGCCAAGTTATTTGAAAATCCGTCCAGGCTTGCAAAAGTTATTGACCGGACACAATTTGACGTTTGACCTCTAAGTGTGACCTTGACCTTTGGGCTACAGACTGGATTTTCGTGCGCGACACATCGTCTTGTTGTGGTGAGCATTTGTGCCAGCTATTTGAAAATCAGTCCACGAATGCCAGAGTTATTGACCGGACACAATTTGACTTTGACCTCCAAGTGTGACCTTGACCGTGAAGACCTGGTTTTGCGCTCGACACATCGTCTTGTTATGGTGATCACTTGTGCCAAGTTATTTAAAAATCCCTGCAGGGGTTGTGGCGTTACGGTCTGGAACACGAAATTGCGTACCTGTTTTTGACCTATGAACTTCAGGTGTGACCTTGACCTTTGATGTATGGACCTGGGTTTTTGCGCGTGACACATCGTCGTGTTATGGTGATCACTTGTGCCAAGTTAGATCAAAAATCCACACAGAGGTTTTGAAGGTACAGTCCAGACACGAACTGCGGAATGACGGAATCCGGACAGACAGATGGACGGTTGCGATTACTATATGCCCCGAAACTTTTTCGGGGTCACAAAAAGAGAAAATCATAAAATCTGGTAATAGTTTGGCAAAGATCAGATTCAAATGAAGCGCCCTATCGTATGACGAGGCAATATTAGAGCATTTTTAACAAAAATCAAGTGCCATAACTACGCTATTACTGGTCCGATCTGGCTGGTTTTCGAACATGACTGAGCTTGTCAGTTGACATTAACAATTTGATAAAGTTTGGTAAAGATCGGTAGATGAACAATGAAGGCCCTATCGTCTTGTTTAGCATTTTGAACTAAATCAAGGGCCATAACTCCGCTGTTACTGGTCCAATATGAATGGTTTTCGAACTTGTGCAAGCTTTCATTGATATTAACAATGTGGTAACGCTGGGTAAAGATAGAATGAAAAATGAAGCCCCTTGTTCTTTGAAAAATTATTTCTAGCCGTGGCGGCAATCTTGAATTTCCGGCCGACCTGAAATTTTGCTAGGATCAATTAGACATCAAGAGCAACATTCCTGTGAAGGTTTATGAAAATCCGTCCAGTAGTTTCAGAGGAGTAGTCATACGAGTTTTTTTCATTATATAACTCCATGTAAACAAAGATGGCCACTGGTGGCCATGTTTAAAGTTGCATCGAAATAATTTTCGACAAGGATCAACATCATTCCATACTGATCATTTCAGAAAAAGTCCCATATCAATATCACTTATAGTTTTAAAGAAGTACTCGCTACAGAGGAGTAGTCGCTACAAGTTTTTACTAAACAACTCTTTGTAAACAAAGATGGCCACTGGCAGCCATGTTTAACGTTGAATCAAAACGATTTTCGACAAGGACCAACAACATGTCATGGTGATCATTTAAAAATCTATCTTTAGATTTGGCGGCCATCTTGGATTTCACATCAACATGAATTTTTGCTAGGATCAACTAGACTTCATGGGCAACATTTCTATAAAGTTTCATGAAAATCCATTCAGTAGTTTCAGAGGTGTAGTCGCTACAAAAAAAGTTTACGGACAGACAGACAGACGACGGACACCGCACAACGGCATAAGCTCTACTGATCAGAGAGATCAGTAGAGCTAAAAATAGCAAAAATGAATGAACGAAAACAATAGGAGTCCTGTTGTTTTCGTTTATTCATTTTTGCTATTTTTATTTTGGACATGTAGTTTTAAATTAAATTTATCGTTTGTAGTTTATTCTCTCTTTTTCCTTTTCAATTTGTCCATTCCATTCCTGTTTCGATTTCTTTATTTCCCTTTCTTCCTATTTCTGAGCATTTCTTTTTGCTGTCAGTATGTCCCTTGAATGCTGAAACTCCTTATCTAAAGGTACCTCTTCACGATTAAGTACCAGTTGATGATGACCTAGACTGATTTTAGTTTCAGTTATTCAGTTTTTTCCGGCTATAGATTCTACTCAGAATAAAACTTCCAAGACTCCAACTCCTTGAAGCCAATTTCTTCAGTTACTCTGGTCGAGCGAAACCACTCCCTGAAAAAATGTAAATCTAGATTTAGTCTGTTTTTCTGTATATCTAGTTACATTCCTCGCTTTGTTGACAAAAATTCTGTCAGTTTCATTTACTTCATGATGCCTTCCCTCAATAATTTAGGTCATGTGACCGGGCCGAAAATGCATATCCATACAGTAAAATAAGCTGTTAGCCACTGACGCTAACGACCTCTCACCAGCTTCCATTTTAACGTTTATTTAAATGACGTCAGTTACGTTTGTTGACGTCACTTCGGTTTCGTCATGTCACTGACGGGTTTAACGTCAAAGTTATGGTTTTAAAAAAAAAAGAGTAAAACAATCGCCATTAATCGTAACAGTCAGGTGAGGATTATTGGCCCGGTCAGGTCAGGTGACCGGGCCAATATGGATATGCATTTTCGGCGTATCGGACCGCATTTATGAATGAATTGAATTGAATTGGGGTTTTAAGGCGCACCAACACATGAAAAGGTTATATGATGCCTAAGAGGCATGAACATGCCAGGCTCATCTTCCATGTACATCGAGATAAAATATGGAAAATGGGCCTAGAACCTTCTCACCCTCAATTGCAGAGTTGCTGCAAATTCTATCATAGAAACTCCATTTACGCTGGAGCCACGTTATTGATTTTTTGCCACTGCTCTTTTGATGCGAGCGAGATAGCACCTGAAACAATGCAGGGATCATGATGAAGACCTTTAATGAACATGAACAAAAAATGATAATGGCTCACAGGGGACGAAATATATTTTACTGTATATTCGTCCTACAGGACAGGACGAGTGGCATTGTCATGTTACTCGTCCTTATAGGATGTTTCTGAATGTTAAAGTTCATAAGTCAAAGTAGTCAGATACCATCAGTTAACACTATTATATATATATATAAATAAAAAAAGGGAAACATCATAATGTGTTGTTGTTTCTTTATATTAATCAATGAAATATAGAATATGTAACTTTGACCAGTATTATAGATGACTATATTCATATTCTATAGTTCACTTCATTCTGATAAGGCCATTACAGTTACTCTGGCCTGGTATATATTTTCCCCCTTTTCCTGTGAAAAGTCCACTCTTAAAAAAAAATATATATTAGAAAATGTTAAACTCCAATACAGGAAAACAGCATACTTTTTGCAATTCCCCTTCCAGAAGGCCATGGCCCAAGTCACCTAAAAGCTGAATAGTGCCCTTAAAGATTTCCTCCGTGAAAGCGTTATTTGTATAACATCAAATACTGTAACATTCGCGTTCTGTGAAATTAGAACGGGAGCCGCATTTTAGAATGTCCCAAAATGGAAATGCGTCAATTTCCCAATATCTGGTTGACTTAAATTGCATTTTATCGCTGAATAAACAGAGTTGCGATTATTTACTGCATTTACTCGCTTAATAAACTATAGATGTAAGAACTATTTCCTTTATTGTTTTTTTCTACTGATTACTCGTCCTCTCGGACGACCGATTCATGACTTTCACTTGTCCGGATTTGAATTTTACTCATCAATACGAGCAGACGAGTGGAATTTTCGTGCCCTGGCTCAATTCTCGAGAGCTTATTGTAGGGTAATTTTGTGCATATTGCGAGCCAAAAATGCGTATATATATATATGATAAATATATATATTAAACAAGAGGCCCAAGAGGGCCTGTAGACGCTCACCTGTGTAAAGATGTCATATTTAGCCTTTTCCTATATAAACTTTGGGTCGCCAAGGTGTCCACTTATGGCCGTATATCGCTCACCTGAGTACTGGTCCATTATCAAACTTCTCCGAGCGGTTATGGTCATATATAATCTGTGCAAGTTTGGTTAAGAATGCTCAAGAACCGGGCCGACCAGCCCTATACTCTTTATATGCTGAGCGTCAAGAAAGGGAGCTACTAGTACCATTTTTATGAAGTCTGACACGGCCGGGGATTGAACCCATGGCCTCCCGCATGCAAGGCGGACGCTCTACCAATTGACTACAACACGATACTGAGGTCAATTGTATGCTGTGCATATATTGTGTGTTCCTTTGGGGACATGCCATTTCGAAAATAGTTGGATTTTCATCACTAAATAAACAATATATTGTGTGTACATATACATTTAATGACTCACTAATCATTTTAGTTACAGGTACATGTTTTACAGAATTTATATGCTGTATGTAATACATCAATACAATGCTAACATATATACAATGACAGACATGTAATACATATATTTCTATAAAAATGAGTGAGTTGAGTTTTACTGAGAACCAACACAAAAAGGTCATCTGGCACTGAAATAAAAAACAAATTTAAAATGAGATGGAAAAGACATGCAGAGTTGCTGCAAATTCACACTGTTAATCACTAGGTATGATTTGTTATAAATAGTGTATCCCCTAATAGACAAATAGACTGATACAAAACTTATGTTGGGTGGTATAAAGTTCCGTAATCCATTTCCAACTACTTTTCTAGTTCACTGCATTTTAGTTGTATCACTGCAATAGTAGGATACAAATGTACAATTTACTGAAACAACTCTTAGGAACATGTCACTCTTATTTACAAGTATGAACCATATTGCATAAAAGTTGTATTCTGTATTGGGAACATGTCACTCTTATTTACAAAGTATGAACCATATTCAATGAAAGTTGCACACTGTATTCTCTCTAGCTTATTTCATTTTGTAACAACAACTTGTATATGAACTTAACAGTCATTGTATGACACTGTATGCACTGTAAGCACACTCATTTTTAATCTCAATACACACTATTATTATCTGAGTAAAAACCAGTTCTGAAATTGTTTTTCTGAACAAAAGTATTTAGTAAGTGTACAATCATGATGTCAAAGAAGGTAGCAGAGGATATATTGCCCATATGTATATCAATATATTGTATACTAGTATTTGTTCTTATAAACAGAAAATCATCCTCTATTTACATCAAAATATGTATCTTTGAATGGATCTAGAACATTTTCATCCCCAGAACTGCAGCGTTGCAGCGTTACTGCACATTTTGACTGGAGGCCTCTGATGACACACAGGAGAAACAATGATCTTATTCATGTACGACAAACATAAACTGCAGTATCTACATGGTAGAATATGAAAGATAAAAACAAACTCTTTTTTTTTTAAACAATGATAGAATCAGTGGTTTCGGAGGAGATGTCGTTTGAAATTTACTTAAATTTGACCTAGTTTTAGCCATGGCGGCCATCTTGGATGACTGGCGGCCGCGAAAAACAAAAATCTGAGAGGGACTTTCCCAAATATCATTGTCCTTAAGTTTCATCAAAATCTTTCAGGCGGTTTCAGAGAAGATGTCATTTTTAACCTTTTCCTATATAACTCTAATAAATATGTAAACTTTGAGTTGCCGTGGCGGCCATTTTGATTATTTGACGATAACGAAAAACACAAACTTGATAGAGGCTAACCCAAGGTACATGTATATGATATTTCACAAGAATGGAATAAGTGGTTTCGGAGGAGATGTCGTTTGAAATGGGGGGGGGGGGGGGGGGGGGTGCTGTGGGGGAGGAGGGAGCCCATGCCCCAATATGAGTGAAGTATGAATAAGATGCATAATGCTATAAGAAATCCCAAACCAAATTTATAGATATATACATGCTTACATGCAAACCTAGATCTGCCTTTATTACACATTTTATGGGCCATCACTATTTGGGTTCCATGGGAGCCCAGAATTTGCAGAAGACAAAATTAATTACCCAACCCTTTACAACATACTATAAGGAAACCAATTCCAAAATTTAGTTCAGCTAGGACAAGAAATGCAAGAGATATAGACCTGTAAACACAGCTTACACGCAAAATTTTATGTGAAACAGACACATTTTAAGGGCTATCAGAATTTGGGTTCCATGGGAGCCCAGGGGTTACAGGAACCAAAAGTACTTAAGCAGCCCTTACGATAATGCTATAAGGAAGCTAATGACCAAATATGATTGTGCTAGGGTAAGAATTGTAAGAGATATAGACTTGTAAACACAGCTTACACGCAAAATTTGATGTGAAATGGACACATTTTATGGGCTATCATAATTTGGGTAAGCAGCCCTTAAGATAATGCTATAAGGAAGCCCATGGCCAAATGTGGTTGTGCTAGGATAAGAAATGTAAAAGATATAGACTTGTAAACACAGCTTACACGCAAACCTTGATGTGGGACGCCAACCCCGGGGTGTTTACATAAGCTCTCTTATTCTTCGATTAGTCGAGCTAAAAATGAAGGTCCTAGGCCAGTAGAGCTAACAAGAGGCCCAAGAGGTCCTGTGGACGCTCTACTGGCTAATATGGCTCTTATGACATCAATGAAGCGAGTGACTATCGTCTTAAAGAGGCAAAATATAGCATTTTTAACTATATCAAGAGCAATAACTCCGTCATTACTGGTCCGATCTGGCTGTTTTTCCAAGTTGGCCAGTAGAGATAATAAAAAATTCAAAAAAAAAATTCAAAAAAAAAAAAAAATCAAAAAAATATATATATAAACAAAAAAAAAAAAAATCAAAAAAAAAAATATTAAAAATTTAAAACAAGCATTGATGTAAAACTGTGACCCACGGGGCGGGGCCAGATGTGACCCCAGGGTCAGCATTTGAACAAAATTGGTTAAGGACCATAAGCTTATAGCAACAGCAAAATATTAAACCTCACCCCTGCGAAATTTTCTAGAACTGTGCATGAACAATTCTTGAACTGTTCTGGATAGATTGTTCAAGAACTGTACCTAATCTGTTCTGGTACAGTTCTAGAGCAGTACGTGAACGTTAAATGAGACAAATTTTCTAGAACTTATGTTCAAGAACAGTTCTAGAACTTATGTTCAAGAAAAGTTCTAGAACTTATGTTCAAGAACAGTTCTTGAACTATCTGTACTGGAACTGTTCTATAACTGTTACAGAACGATCTGTACTGGAACTGTTCTAGAACTATCTGTACTGGAACTGTTCTTAAAACTGTTCTTGAACATAACCTAGAATTTTGTCTCATTTAACGTTCATGCACAGTTCTAGAACTGCTCAAGAACTGATGAAGCACAGTTCTAGAACTATCTGTACTGGAACTGTTCTAGAACTGTTCCAGAATGATCTGTACTGGAACTGTTCTTGTTCTAGAACTGTTCCAGAATGTTCTTGAACAGTTCCAGTAAGATAGTTCTAGAACTGTTCTTGAAGATAAGTTCTAGAAATTTTGTCTCATTTAACGTTCATGCACCGTTCTAGAACTGCTCAAGAACAGATGAAGCACAGTTCAAGAACCGTTCTTGAACAATCTATCCAGAACAGTTCCAGAACTCCCTTGGCTACTAATTTAACCTACAAAACAGTTAAAGAACAATTCATTAATTGAACCTTCAGAATGCCTGGTCATACTTGTTGAAATGTTACATATGATACTGAAATGAAATAATATCTGCTGTGCTGAATACCATTTTTCTGTCAGCAACAAAAAAGGAAAGTCAATCCGTGAAAACACATGACAATAGGGGTTTCATTTTAAAATACTGTTTCTAAAGTCTACATTTAGAAATTTCATCTTTAAATACAACTATTAAATATAGAAGATGTTTTGACACAATAAGTAATTTAAGTATTATCACAAAACACTTACATTTAATCATTAAATGGTGCAAGCACAATCTTCAGTTGGACTGCCATTTTACCGCCAAAAACTCAAAAGAATGGCATTTGCATTTTATCTGCAATTTTGTCAGAATCACACTCAGGTGTCATATATTCTTTACCTACTTTCTTTGCAAATATAAATGAAGACATTGGCTTTTAAACTCCAGATAATGTTATTATATTAAACTGATCATGCAATAATGATCATATATTTGTTTGTTAATAGTAGTATATATTTTTTTAATTAATGAAGATGAACACCTGCGAAACTCTGTTCTTATACTCAAGAACAGTTCATGAACATTTCTAGAACATTAAGAACAGTTCCTGAACTGTTCTTGATTCATTGTTCTAGAACAGGTTCTTAATATGTTCTTGAACATTGAACATTTTCAAGAACTATTGAAGAGCATTTCAAGAACTGTAATTTTTCTTATAATCTATACTGTGTTGATGAGCCGTTAAACAATATTCATTAACATTCAGTTTGTTATGGAAAAACCTGTTCTCAAAATAGTGTAATAAAATTATGTTGTTTTGTGGAAATACTCAAAAGATTTGAAACTTTTGAACTTTAATTTAATCAACACAAAACTTAAGTGCTACAAAATAAATGTCTTTTATACCAAGTTTATGGATAATTGTTTTCATGTCCCAGCAAAAGCCATCTATGTATACTTGGGGTGTGTTCAAGCTACTTAAAACAAAGAAATTTCATATTTCATTATAATACCTGTGCCTGTCAGCATTACAAAAATAATGCCTTTTTCAAACGCTGTATCAGTAAGTAGTGCGACTAATAATGGAAGATCACAATAGTTTATTAGGTGGTTAATATTGTGACTTGCTTACTAATTTAATGTATATTTACATTTGCACAGATGTAATCGATTTGTAGCGACATTCCTATTAAGATAACACATTTGTAGATATTTTAAGCACATCTTAATTACATTTCCTATTTAAAGGAATTTAGTTCACATTTTAAAGAACATTGAAAGAACTTTAAATAGAGAAGATATTCTAAAACTGTTCTTAAACAATTTCAAGAACAAATGAAGAACAGTTTAGGAACTTCAAGGGTTTAAACTGTTCTTAATTAGTGCTTAACACTTAACGTTTAAGAATACTTAGAGTTAAGAACTAATTAAGAACGGTTTAAGAACTCTTGAAGTTCCTGAACAGTTCTTCATTTGTTCTTCAAATTGTTCAAGAACAAATTAAGAACTGTTCAGGAACTTCTGAAGTTCCTAAGCTGTTCTTGATTTGCTCTTGAAATTGGTCAAGAACATTTTTAGAACATTTTCTCTATTTAAAGGTTCTTGAACTGTTCTAAACTTGTTCAAGAACCTTTCAAGAATATCTTAAGAAAAAATAAAGTTCTTGAAATGTTCTTCAATAGTTCTTGAAAGCGTTCAAGAACATATTAAGAACATATGTTCTAGAACAATGAATCAAGAACAGTTCAGGAACTGTTCTTAATGTTTTAGAACTGTTCATGAACTGTTCTTGAGTATAAGAACAGAGTTTCGCAGGGGCTGGCTCTTGCAGTTTCAGAGAAGAAGATTTTTTAAGTTTTTCCCTATACATATGTCTATGTAAAACATGTGACCCTTGGGGCGGGACCAAATGTGACCCCAGGGTCACCATTTGAACAAACTTGGTAAAGGACCATAAGCTTATAATAATTGTAAAATATCAAACCTCTGGCTCTTGTAGTTTCCGAGAAGAAGATTTTTAAAAAAAAAATCCTATATAAGTCTATGTAAAACTGTGACCCTCGGGGCGGGGACAAATTTGACCCCAGGGTCACCATTTGAACAAACTTAGTAGAGGACCATAAGCTGATGCTACATGTAATACATGAGAGCTCTGTGCCTTGTGGTTTCAGAGAAGATTTTTTAAACTTTTTTCCTATATGTCTATATGAAAAATATGCAAAACATCAATATACAAACTTTGGACCCCCGAGGCACGGCCATTTTTGACCCCGGGGACTTTATTTGAACAAACTTGATAGTCTAGGCGTTGGTGATCATTTAAAAAGAAAAACTGTTGAAATCTGTCAAGCGGTTCTGGAGAAGAAGATTTTTTAAGGTTTCGACCATATATGGTAATGGCAGCCATCTTGGATGTAGCGCTGACCTAATTTTAACAAATCTAAAAAGCATTCATCTAAGGATCATCCATTTGAAGTTTGGTCAAAATTGGCCAAGCGGTTTCTGACGAGAAGTCGTTTGAAGAATTCCCTATACATGTCTATGTAAAACATGTGACCCTTGGGGCGGGGCCAAATGTGACCCTAAGGTCACCATTTGAACAAACTTGGTAAAGGACCATAAGCTTATAGTAAATGCAAAATATCAAACCTCTGGCTGTTGTAGTTTCTGAGAAGAAGATTTTTTAAAAAAAAATCCTATATAAGTCTATGTAAAACTATGACCCCCGGGGCGGGGACAAATTTGACCCCAGGGTCACCATTTGAATAAACTTAGTAGAGGACCATAAGCTGATGCTACATGTAATACATGAGAGCTCTGTGCCTTGTGGTTTCAGAGAAGATTTTTTAAAGTTGTTTCCTACATGTCTATATGAAAAACATGCAAAACCTCAATATACAAATTTTGGACCCCCGGGGCACGGCCATTTTTGACCCCGGGGACTTTATTTGAACAATCTTGATAGTCTAGGCGTTGGCGATCATTTTAAAAGAGAAACTGTTGAAATCTGTCCAGCGGTTCTGGAGAAGAAGATTTTTTAAGGTTTCGACCATATATGGTAATGGCAGCCATCTTGGATGTAGTGCTGACCTAATTTTAACAAATCTAAAAAGCATTCATCTAAGGATCATCCATGTGAAGTTTGGTCAAAATTAGCCAAGCGGTTTCTGAGGAGAAGTCGTTTGAAGAAAAGTTAACGGACGACGGACGACGGAAGACGGACAACACACCATCCCATAAGCTCTGCTGGCCCTTGGCCAGTAGAGCTAAAAATCATCAGATCCAAAAAAAGTAGGTCAAGGTCATAGATGAAATCCATGCGTCCAAAAAGATGCACTACCATGATGGCTCCTATGTCAAAATAGAATATTTTTTCTTCCGAAGATTAAGCTATAAATTAGGTTTAAAACATCTAGTGCAAAATTATAGTTCATGAGACAGTGATGTAAATGTAACAAAGTTGTTTAAAACATCTAGTGCATAATTATAGTTCATGAGAAAGTGATGTAAATGTAACAATTAAAGTTATCTGCCCTTTGCTTGGATGGTGAAGGTCACAGCCACATTTGCAATCTACCACTCAACTATAAGCAACGTTTGAAAGGTCTGGGTGCATACAGTTTGTCAAAAATTGACATTACCTCCAAAGTTGAAGGTAAAAATTATTAAGTTATCTGCCCTTTGCTTGGTGGGTCAAGGTCACTTCCACATTTGCTTTGTCACATTGCGATGTACCACCCTAGATACAACTATAAGCAAAGTTTTACATGTCTAGTGCATACAGTTTGTGAAGAGAGTGACCTAAACGCAAAAGTTGAACCTAAAAATTATTAAGTTATCTGCCCTTTGCTTGGAGGGTCAAGGTCACTTACACATTTGCTTTGTCACGTTGCGATGTACCTCACAAGATACAACTTTAAGCAACGTTTGAAAGGTCTAGTGCATACAGTTTGTGAGAAAATGACCTAAACGCAAAATTTGATGTTGACGCCGCCGCCGGAAATGCAACACAGATGTCTCTTTTTTTCTTCGAAAAGGCGAGACAAAAACCTAAACCGATCTTGCCAGAATACGTCCAGGAATTCAGAGTTATTGACTGGACACGATTGGATGGGCGAACGGACAGATGGACTGACGGACTGACTGATGGACAGTGCGACTACTATATAAAGATACATGACATGAACACACTTATTTCTTATAACCTGTATGTTACTTCCCGGAAGTTCCGACCCATAATTTTGTCATTTGTATCTCATCAAATATTGCTTGTTATTTACTCTTCCCAAACCCTGCAGTTTCATTTATTGAAACAACATAAATGGGGTTCAATGTATCTTTCAATCTTAAAAGATCACCTATAAGTACTGCATTTAAATCTGTGGGATACCATGCTTGCTTACACCTGTCAGTCAAATAAACAAGAGTCCCAAGAGGGCCTGTGGATGCTTTCCTGACTAAAATGGCTTTTATATCAAGGGTTGTCATCATAAAATTCTCACCAGTACTTCTTTTAAAACATTGCAAAGAAAAACAACACAAAACAACAACACCCACAACAGAAACTTAAACCCTTGCCCCATGCTAACAATTTAAACAAGCGGCCCTGTTCTGATTTGGTATGGTTATTTAGGGACTCGTCAGGAACAACAATTGTATAAAATAGCTTTTGAACATCTGTAGAGGGGCCCCTTTATGCAGGCGGTCAAAACCCGTTTTATATAATAGTTGTGCCTCGAGTCCCTAAATAACCAGACTAAATTATAACTAGTGGTTGTTTTTAGTAAAAACAAATGTCTCCCCTACAGGAGAAAGGGTCATCAAACCGCCAAAAATCATTAAAATTCACTGACATTTTTCAAATTCCCTGACAATTCCCTGACCTTGAAAAATGTTGCGTGGGAACCCTGGTATAGCTGATTTGAAACTTTTGCAAGCTTTCATTAATATAAACACTCGGACAAAGATGGGTAAATATCAAAATACAAAATGATGGTGCAGCTAAGAATGTTCACAAGGCAGAATATCGCATTTTTCAATAAATCAAGGGCAATAACTCTGGTATTACTATTCCGATATAGCTGGTTTCGAACTTGTCCAAGCTTTCATTAATATCAACAATCTGACCAAGTTTAGTAAAGATCAAATACAAAACAATGACGGAAGGACGACTGACGGAAGATGGACAACTTGCCATACAGCAAGCTCTGCTGGCTTTTGGCCAGTAGACCTAATAAAAAACTTTAATGTAAAAGCTTTAATGTAAATCAATGAAGTGCAACAGTAGGTGAAGGTCATTCATACTGACCTATTTTTTAGGTAAATACTACTGTCATGTAGCTGTAAACATGTATGAAGTTTGAAGCTCTACAGCTACTGATGTCAGGTGTCTGAGAAGTGGACTCGCGACTGTTTGTTTTTTAGAATTTGTTCAAATACATTACTTCTGTATTAAATTGATAAAATAAACCAAATGAGTGGTTTTAAAGGAGATGTTTTAATTTGTAAAATTACTCTGTGACATGTGACGGGTAATATACAATCGTATCACGTGTTGTGTCGTGCCTCTCTCCAGTAGAGCAAAATTTAAATAAAAAATTTAACAACCATGAAACCCGACAAGGGTCTTTTCAAATGGCGTTCTTCCTTGAAAAGGGTAATAGCTATACCAGCAAAAAAGAAATATTGTCAAATCTTCTTTTGAAAGAAATACGATGACAAAAACTTCAATTTACACACCTGAATGAATTACAAAGGTTTATCTAGTCTTCTTCACAATATTTTGCGTATCAAATATCCTTATAAATGATCATAATTATACTGAAAAGAAAAAGAAACGTATAATCAAAAATTGCCTATGCTAACTATTATATACACCTAATTCCAAGTAAAATATCTCAATGTGTTTTGTACACAATTAATTACAGAAAGGACAACTCTGTCTTGTAGTAGACCGTTTAATCAAAGTATACTTTGTTACACGAAATTCATAAATGTTAAAGTTTCGCTTGAAAAAGTCATTTCAGTATTGTGTTTAATGTTAATAGATGGCAAAATTTAAAGCCTAAGTTTGCTCACCTGCTTGAGCCAAATGCGCATTTGACGTGAAACTTTAAATTGGTGTGTGTGGTGCTGTTTAAACCTTCTTTCCGAAAGGACAGGCCTAATGTCGCCCTGTACCATTCTATTAGCAGTAGCATTTTTAACATACAATATATAGCTGAAATACCCATTATAACAGTCTATTAAATAATTTTAGAATTATTTTGTTATTAAAATTTTGTGTTTCTGGGTTTCAAGAACCTCATTACTCAATGTACAGTTACACCTCAGTGTGTTCTGAGAATGTAATGAGCTTTAAATTAACTGGTTTCATTGGTCCAATTTTTATCAATGAACCAATCACAATGCTTCCTTTTGTTTTTTCTATCATGACATCACTTTCTGGTATTATGACATCACACCCTGTTATTATGACATCACTTCATGCTATTATGACATCACTTCATGCTATTATGACATCACTTCATGCTATTATGACATCACTTCATGCTATTATGACATCATGTCATGCTATTATGATGCAAGTCAGTGTGTTATCAGAACTGAATGAGCCTTTTAATTACTGTAAGAAACAGATATAACATTGAGTAATGAGTTTCTTGAAACCAAGAATCTCAAAATTCTAAAAATAAAATAATTCTAAAATGATTTAATATACTGTTATTATGTGTTTCTTTTTCTTTTCAGTATATATAAATTCAAATTAAAAACACACTTAACTGAACTTGTAAGGAGTTTTAAAGTACCATATTGTCATTTCAAATGGTTGCATAAAATCTTCTTTCTTCTTCACCGATACTGAAGTATGAAACAGTGATATTGTGTTATTCTTGTTATAGCGAATCTTCTGATAGAGATCTGTTAAGCTTACGAGATGGCATGTCATCCGTCCACATTTGTAATAGCACTTCTCTCAGTCCTGCTATTTAAAGGGACACACGGCAATCTTGATTTTTTAAACTCGCGACGTCCCATAGTTTTTCTAAATGCATTTGTTCAATCATTAATATTAATTATACGAATAGTATTAAGCAAATTGTTTTTGCATATTTTGAACTGTTGCTTATATTGCACCAATAATATATTTAAACCTATGGTAGAATAAGCTGAAACAAGAGTGTCACCTAATGGGGCATTATACACCCGCTTCCTAAAATGTTTGTGTTAAAAGCATTTCCGAGGTGTCAGGTCCATATAATCCATACCTTTGACCTTCTAACAAAAAATAACTGATAGGGGATATTGTTTAACCAAGAGTACTATTTGTATAAAATTTCAGGACTGAAGATCAAATAGTTGAATAACAGCTGGAAACAGTGAACCCGACATCTGACCTTAGCTTAAAATCAACAGAAGTTGGGTACTATTTCTGTAAAGTTTCAAAATTGTAGGTCTAATAGTTACAAATTACAGTGAGGAAAATGTGAGTTACAGTGAGGAAAATGTCTTAAGATTCAGTCATTGGGGCAGTTCGATGTTACCTTGATGTTCTACTGAACCCGCAAGAAATAGGCTTCCTCATCTGACCAAGGACAATGCACCTATGAAGCTTAATAAGTCTGGCTATCACATTTCCCTGTCATTTGCAATGTGTATGTCCAAATGAGGACATAATGACCTTGACCGTTGACCTACTAAGCCCAAAAGCCATGTGATATTTATCAATCTGATTACTTCATCTCATTACTACGGCTCTACTAACGGATGAGCTTGTTATTATGTACTTGGCTCAAGTTTGGCTAGCTTTAAAATAAATCAAACTTTCAGTTAAATATGTATATGAATATGTGACCCAGGGGCAGAGCCAAATTTGACCCCATTATCACCATTACATTTTGAACTAACTAGGTAGAGGACCAAATACAAAAGATTAAACTGTTGGCTCTTGTATAGTTTCAGAGAAGAATATTTTTTAAAGTTTTTCCCTATACATGTATATAAGTCTATGTAAAACTATGACCACTGGGGAGGGGCAAAATTTCTTCCCTATAACTCTAGGTAAAATTAAGTATAAAAGTCGAACAGGAAATGCAGCTTTCACAGAACACAGTAAACCCAAAAACACGCAAAAGGACAAACATGAATGGCAAAGTTAACAAAGAATAAAGTATGATGTCAAAAACACAAAAAAAAAAAGATCCAACAAGGGCCCCTAAGCTCCCAATTAAAGAAAAAAATGAACCCATGAACCAAGGTTACCCATGAGAAAAAAAAATAAGAAAAAAAGAAGATCCAACAAGGGCACCCAAGCTCCCAATTAAAGAAAAATATGAACCCATGAAACAAGGTTTCTTATGAGAAAAAAAAAGAATAAAAAAAAAAGATCCAACAAGGTCCCCTAAGCTCCCAATTAAAGAAAATAATGAACCCATGAACCAAGGTTTGTTATGAGAAAAAAAAAAGATCCAACAAGGGCCCTAAGCTCCCAATTAAAGAAAATAATGAACCCATGAACCAAGGTTTCTTATGAGAAAAAAAAAGAATAAAAAAAAAAGATCCAACAAGGGCCCTTAAGCTCCCAATTAAAGAAACAAATGAACCTATGAACCAAAGATTCTTCTGAGAAAAAAAAAGATCAAACAAGGGCCCCTAAGCTCCCAATTAAAGAAAATAATGAACTCATGAACCAAGGTTTCTTATGAGAAAAAAATAAAATTAAAAAAAAGATCCAACAAGGGCCTCTAAGCTCCAAATTAAAGAAAATAACGAACCCATGAACCAAGGTTTCTTATGAGAAAAAAAAAAGATTCAACAAGGGCCCCTAAGCTCCCAATTAAAGAAAATAATGAACTCATGAACCAAGGTTTCTTATGAGAAAAAAAAAAGATTCAACAAGGGCCCCTAAGCTCCCAATTAAAGAAAATAATGAACTCATGAACCAAGGTTTCTTATGAGAAAAAAAAAAGATTCAACAAGGGCCCCTAAGCTCCCAATTAAAGAAAATAATGAACTCATGAACCAAGGTTTCTTATGAGAAAAAAAATATTCAACAAGGGCCCCTAAGCTCCCAATTAAAGAAAAAAATGAACCCATGAACAAAGAAAAAAAAAGAAAAAAGAATAGATCCAACAAGGCCCCCTAAGCTCCAAATTAAAGAAAATAATGAACTCAAGAACCAAGGTTTCTTATGAGAAAAAAAAAAAGAAAAAAAAAAAAGATCCAACAAGGGCCTCTAAGCTCCAAATTAAAGAAAATAATGAACTCATGAACCAAGGTTTCTTATGAGAAAAAAAAAAGATTCAACAAGGGCCCCTAAGCTCCCAATTAAAGAAAAAAATTAACCCATGAACCAAGAAAAAAAAAAGAAAAAAGAAAAGATCCAACAAGGGCCCCTAAGTTCCATTTAAAGAAAATAATGAACTCATGAACCAAGGTTTCGTCCAGAAAAAAAAAAATTAAATAAATATCCAACAAGAGCCCCTAAGCTCCCAATTAAAGAAAAAAATGAAACCATGAACCAATTTAAGGTTTCTTATGAGAAAAAAATAAAAAATAAATAAATAAATAAAAATAAATATAAATAAATAAATAAAATAAAATAGCTCTATGTCAAACTGATCCAACAAGGGCACCTAAGCTCCAAATTAAAGTAAAAAATGAACCCATGAACCAAGGTTTCTTATAAGAAAAAAATAAATAATTAAAACAAGAGGGCCAGGATGGCCCTAGATTGCTCACCTGGTTATCATGGGAAATAAGTCTGTGTCTAGGATGGTGGGTGGGGGTGGGGTGGGGTGGGAGGTGGGAGAGGGTATATAGATAGATATGAATCGGGCAACTTATTTAAGCTTTTATTGATATTAATATTCTAAACAAACCTAGTAAAGATCAGATAAAAAATGAAGTAGCTATAGATTAAATAAAGGAAAATACAATACAGCATTTTTCAATAAATCAAGGGCCGTAACTCTGTCGTTACTAACAAGATCTAGCTGGTTTTCGAACTTGTCCAAGATTTCATTGATATTCAACGATTTGCACAACTAGACATCATACTGATGCTTCCTGCCAAATTTCGTAGAAATCTAACAAGCCGTTTAGGAGGTGTAGCTCCGACAAGAAATTTAAAGTAACAATGTCAAAGGACCATAACTCTGTCAAAAATCAGCCAACCGGAACAAAAGCGTGATATGCACAATTAGACATTTTACCGATGCTTCCTGCCAAGTTTCATGGAAATCCAACAAGGCTTTAGGACAAGAATTTTAAAATAAAAATGTCAAGGGGCCATAACTCCGTCAAAAATCAACTGACCGGAAAAAAATGCAATATGCACAACTAGACTTCATACCAATGCTTCCTGCTAAGTTTCCTCAAATCCAAAATTTAAAAAAAAATGAGAAAAGCATAAAAACAAACCCCAAACGAGGCCCAAGAGGGCCTGTGGATGCTCTACTGGCTCAAGATAAAGTTTATGTATAAGGCGCCATAAGTCTTTCAAAAATCATTCAACCATAACATGGTGGTGATATAGGCAACTAGGCTTGGTACTGATCATCCCTGCAAAGTTTCGTTGAAATCCAGCCAGAGGTTCAGGAGAACTATAGTCTAGACAAAGTTAGTGTATTAAAACCTTTAAGGGCTCATAACTCTGCCAAAATTCATTCAACCAGAACATTGGCCACGACAGGTGCAACTAGGCTTAGTACTGATTCGCTGAAATCTGGCAAAGAGTTCAGAGGAGACTAATCTGGACAAAGTTTGTATATTAAAACATTTAATGACCCATAACTCTGCCAAAAATCATTCAACCGAAATATGGCGATGATATGCACAACTAGCCTTGATACTGATCATTCTTGTCAAGTTTCGTCTATATCCAGCGAGGGGTTCAGGAGAACTAGCCCGGAAAAAATTGTGGTATCAAAATCCTTTGAAGGGCCATAACTCTGCCAAATATCTGTAAATCGGAACGCGACGATGACATGCACAACTAGGTGTAGTGCTGATCATCCCTGCAGTTTCATTGAAATCTGGCAAGGGGTTCAGGAGAAGTAGATCAGACAAAGTTTGTGTATTAAAACCTTTAAAGGGCCATTACTCCACCAAAAATCATTCAACCGGAATAGGTGATGATTTGCATAACTAGACATGGACTTGATCATCCCTAAAAAGTTTCGTTTAATCCGGCTATGGGTTCAGGAGAACTAGTCAGAACAAAGTTTGTGTATCAAAACCTTTAAAGGGCTATAACTCCGCAAAAATCATTCAACTGGAACACGGTGACTATGTACAACTAGGCTTGGTACTGATCATCCCTGCACAGTTTCAATGAAATCCGGCCAAATAAAAGCCCTTTCGTCTCAATGAGGCCAAGATATAGCATATTTCAGAAAATCAAGGGCCATGACTCCGATGTAAATGGTCATATCTGGCTGGTTTTCGAACATGTCCGAGCTTTCATTGATATAAACAATCTGGTAAAGTTTCGTAAAGATCGGATGAAAGATGAAGGCCCTATCGTCTTAACAAGGCAAAATATAGCATTTTTAACTAAATTAAGGGATATAACTCTGCTGTTACTGGTCCTATCAGCTGGTTTACAAACTTGTCCAAACTTTCATTGATATTAACAATCTGTACAAGTTTGGTAAAGATCGAATAATAAATGAAGGTGCTAGAATGTTCACAAGGCTTAATATGGCATTTTTCATCAAAACAAGGGCCTTTACTCCTGTGAAATTATTCCAATCTGGCCTGTTTTCAAACTTGTCTGAGATTTCATTGATATAAAGACAATGGCAAAGTTTCGTAAAGATCCGATTAATATTGAAAGCCCTAGAGTATTCACAAGGCAGAAAATAACATTTTTCAGAAAAACAACGGCTATAATGAATGAATGAATGAATGGTGTTTTACGGCACGTAGACACATAACTCTGGTGGTACTGATCCAATTTGGCTGGTTTTCGAACTAGTCCGAGCTTTTATTGATATTAACAATCTGTGCAAGTTTGGTAAAGATTAAATAATAAATGAAGGTGCTAGAGTGTTCACAAGGCTTAATATGGCATTTTTCAGCAAAACAAGGGCCATAACTCCAGTGAAACTAATCCGATCCGGCTGGTTTTCAAACTTGTCCAAGCTTTCATTGATATAAAGACACTGTCAAAATTTCGTAAAGATCCAATTAATAATGAAGGCCCTTGACTGACGGACGGACGACGGACGACGAACAACTCTTCATCGCATATGTTTGGTTAAGATTGCTCAAGAAATGTGGCCTGTATTGTGTTAACAACATGTAAAAGTGCATTTTTGCTAATTCAGGGGCCATACCTCTGGCATTACTGTTCAAATCTTGCCCATTATCACACTTGTCCAAGATCTTATGGTCATATACAATCTGTGTAAGTCTTGTTAAGATTGCTCAAGAAATGTGGCCTTTATCGTGTAAAGAAGATGAAAAACTGCATTTTTTGCTAAATCATTGGCCATAACTCTGGTGTTACTGGTCCTATCTTGCCCATTATCAAACTCATCAGAGATCTTATAGTTATATACACTTTTTGTAAGTTTGGTTAAGATTGCTCAGGAAATGTGGCCTCTATCAGGTAAACAAGATGAAAAAATGCATTTTTTGCTAATTCAGGGGCCATAACTCTGGTGTTACTGGTCCAATCTGGCCCATTATCGAACTTTTCTGAGATCTTATAAATGGTCATATACAATCTGTACAAGTTTAGTTAAGATTGCTCAAGTAATGTGGCCTCTATCACGTAAACAAGCTAAAAGATGACGACAGACGACAGACAACGGACGAAGAGTGGTCACAATAACTCATACTTGAGCACAAATCAGGTGAGGTAAAAAAAAGAAAGAAGAAAAATATGCCTCCAGTGAGATTTGAACCCACGACCTGAATAATTCAAGGGGACATTTATCAATTTAAGGGCAATAACTCAGGTGTTACCAGGACAATTCCAAAATAAATTTGCCACGTCAAATCCCACTATTGGGATAAACATTATAACCAAGTTTAAGAAAAATCAAACAAGCTGTTATCAAGATACGGCTGTGGACGGACAAAATTAAGCAATTAATATCAATTAAAGGGCAATAACTCCGGCGTTACTGGGACGATTCCGGAAAAAAATAGTCGCATCTCATCCCACTATCATTATATACACTAAACATTATTACCAAGTGTAATGAAAATCCAACCTGCAGTTATGAAGATATGGCTCTGGACGGACGGACGGACAATGCCAAATTAATAAAATACCTCCTTCGGCGGGGGATAATAAGGTTCTTTCTCTTGCCAACATCAATGCACATACAAAGATTCATCAGTGGTTTTCGATGTTTTTGATGTTATCACGCAGAATGCATATTACCACATAAGATCACAGCGACCATTGAACATTGACCTGCTAACCCCAATGAAATACAATACTTTATATCACCAAGGGAAATGTACTCATGAAGTTTCATGAGTGTAGGTGTTATGGTTTAGAAGTTATTGCACAAAATGCCTATTTCCATATAATGTCACGGTAACCTTGACCTTTGATCAAATGACCCAAAATCAATAGGGTTCCTTCTCTCACCAAAGTCAATAAACCTATGAAATTTTATAAGTGTAGGTGTTACGGTTTTGAAGTTATCATTTGGAATTCATATTTCTATATAAGGTGACGGTGATTTTTACCTTTGAACTACTGACCCCAAACACATTAGGATTTCTCCACTCACCATGGGCAATGTATGTATGAAGTTTTAAAAGTGTAGGTGCATGAGGAATGCATTTTTCCATATAAGGTGACAATGACCTTGACCTTTGACCTACTGACCCCCCAACAAATAGAGTTTGTCCTTCCACCTAGGGCAATGCACCTATAAAGTTTTATGAGTGCAGATGTTACGTTTTCAAGTTATCATGTGGAATTCATATTTCCATATTAAGTCAGTGACCTTGACCTCAAAAGCAATACGTTCCTGCTTTCAACAAGTGTGATGAACCTATAAAATTTCATGAGTGTAGGTGTTTCAATTTTGAAGTTATCATGAGAAATGCATTTTTCTATATAATGTCACTGTGACCTTGACCTTTGACCAGCTGGTAACCTCCTCTCACCTAGGGCACTGTGCCTATGAAGTTTTATGAGTGTAGGTGTTACTGTTTTGAAGTTATTGCGTGGAATGCATATTTCCATATAAGGTCACTGTGACCTTGACCTTTGATCTACTGGCCCCAAATGCTATAGAGTTTCTCCTCTCACCTATATAAGGTCATTGTGACCTTGACTTAGACCTGATGGCCCGAAAAACAATAGAGTTCTCCTCTCACCTAGGGCAATGTACCTACGAAGTTTCACGACGGTGGGTCTCATACTTTTGGAGTTATCCTGCGGAATGCAAAAATGATCCTCAACAAAAGAGCTAGGCTAAGGAAGCTGAAAGCCAGTGGCGCCAGTGAAACACAAGCCAGTGATTTCCATTTCACCGATAGACACGCCAGCTTTTTTCACCGAGATATTTCTTCCAATGTTTAGATCAATCCAATTCAACTTCCTGGGAAAACTACACAGGAAAATAGGGTGATATGTCTCTACCACAAACAAAATCGACTATCAGATATGGCCAAACATGCACTAAAAATGATGTAAAACACAATTCAAACAAACATCTAGAAACAAGATGTCAAAGACCTCAAAGATCTCTACTGAACGAATATCTCCTCCCTCAGACATGTCAAGTTAAAAAAATAAATAAACAAGAGAGAAACTCCTGGTTGTGGTTGTTAAAGCCGGGTTTTCCAAAATGTGATAGATGGGTGCCTCTGTGTTTGGTGAAACTTTTTAATAGAGCTTTTCTAGATAGATTGTTTTTTTGGGAGTGGGAGGATGCTTTAATGTTGAAAACCTAGTTTTTGTTTTCAGCATATGATGTTTGATATATATCAGCAAATTTAATACTGTACAAGTTTTATAATAATTGCATAGATATAAAAAATTATTGGACATGGCAATGCGAAAGTATAAATAAAAAAAAAGTTGATGCCCGTGTAACAAAGTTAAAAACGTTAACATAACATATATTTTGGAGAAAGTAGGTCATAGTGACCTAGGTTTTATGGTATGGTCAGTGCTTGATGAGAGGAAGGTGTTGTTAAAGTTTGATGAAGATCAAACATGGTAATGCTGAGATATAACAAAAACTTAATTCCCCCACGCCCAACTTAAACAAAAAGGTTAACATAATGCATGTTTTGGAGAAAGTAGGTCACAGTGACCTAGTTTTCAGGGTATGGTCATGTACATGATGAGACGAAGGTGCTGTTAAAGTTTGATGACGATCGGACATGGTAATGTTGAGATATAACAAAAAAATAATTACCCCCCCACCCCCCCCCCCCCACTGAAACTTAAAAAAGGTTAACGTAACGCATATATTGGAGAAAGTATGGCATAGTGACTTAGTTTTCAGGGTATGGTCAGTGCTTGATGAGAGAAAGGTGCTGTTAAAGTTTGATGAAGATCGGCATGGTAATGCTGAGATATATAGAAAATACAAAATGTGGACACACATCGCTGCTCGCCCGGTTTACGCTAATCTAGAAGCCGATTTTTTCTAAACCCGGCTAATAATAAAAAATGAATTCCCCCCACCAAAGTTAATCAAAAAGGTAAACGTAACGCATATTTTGAAGAAAGTAGGTCATAGTGACCTAGTTTTCAGGGTATGGTCAGTGCTTGATGAGAGGGAGGTGCTGTTAAAGTTTGATGAAGATCGGACATGGTAATGCTGAGATATATAGAAAATACAAAATGTGGCTGTGGCCGCCGCCGCCGCTGCCACGTTTACGCCAATTTATAATCCATTTTTTCTTCAAAAACCCGGTTAAAAATGAAACGGAAGAGTGAACTCACAGACAAGCAGTTTTTCCTATAATTGTTTCATTTCATCTCCAGCAAAACAGTTTCTAAAGTCCAGTAAAGATATGTAATGGCCTAATATGTAAAATGGCCTCAGGTGACCATCTCTGATGATTCACAGTTTCATGGCGACCAAAGTAAATTTCAAATGATGAAGTTAGGATTACAAAATGTTTCCATAGAAGTAAAAAATTGTGATAAAAAATGTCTCCCAGCAACCATCCTAAACAAGAATTTCATTCAGAACCAAATACACCTGGCCTTGAATTCACCAACCATTCTCGAGAATATTCTAAGTATACAAATTTCAATCACACATATTTCTATCAGATTAAAACCTTCATAAGAAGCTGCTGTGTATAAATATGATCAATTCTAATGAATAGCAACTTCATACGAAAGTCATGGGAATATTTGTGAACGAAAGTTCAGTACTTGAGCTCAAGGCTAAGAATAGTCATCAGAAGGGTTGGTGAATTCCAAGCCAGTGTTTTTTTTTCTTTCTTTTTTTAAAAGTCTTATTTTACCAATTTTTACTTGTACACAATCTTTTATCTGATCAAGTTACCATATCAAAACCTATTTATATACTGGTTCTATAGGGAGTAGCAGTAGTTCTCTATGGAGAAGACATCCTAGTGTGACCTTGAGGTTTGACCTACGGACGTGATTCTTGCATGTGACACACTTTCTCATTGTGATTAACATTTTCAATTTCATGTAATTCCCTCCAGTACTTTCAAAGTCACGGCTGAAACATGATTGTTTCGAATGGACAGACGAACAAACAAACAAACAAACAGACAGATTACTTTCGAGGGCATATGAAGATGTGGAGAGTAAGGATTAGTGTGAAATAATACTGAATCTATTTCACAAATCACTCCCAGCAACACATTGAAAGAGTATTAAACATCTGTCACACACAAAATTATTTACCTCAATTATCATACCTGCTGAAGCTTATAAACAGATTGTAAAAAATCTATCTGCGGCAGAGCGCAATTACATTTTATTACTCTTCATTTAATTAATTTAAAGTTTTAAACGTAGCATCGTCAATCAAAACATCTGAACAATAAAGAAATAGATCTCAATTTCTGGACGTTCATGCGCAATTAACAAGTTTTTTTCACCTGAAAGACAATTTTTTGCTCAGAAAACGTTTGTAAATTTGTTATGAGCTGTGTTGTAACAAGCCGTAGTGATTGGTTACAACATGAAACAATCAAACAATGATAATTCATCAAGTGCTGACAAAAAATATATGTAACATGTTTTACAAACTGAAATCTTTACTAATGTACTCTTACAATTATCAGCTATTATAAAATTTACACTGGTTGGTTCCTGGTTCAATCTGTTTTATATAATTCTCAGTTTAGTTAAATATGAAACTGACAATGGACAGTTCCTGGTGAAATCTGTTATATATAAATTCTCTGTTTAGTTATATGAAACTGACAATGGATGGTTCCTGGTCCAATCTGTTATATATAATTCTCAGTTTAGTTATATGAAACTGAACAATGGATGGTTCCTGATCCAATCTGTTATATATAATTCTCAGTTTAGTTATATAAAACTGACAATGGATGGATGGTTTCTGTTCCAGCCTTTTATAAATACTTTATGGGACCTGGTCCGGCCTTTTATACATACTTATCAGTTATCATAAAATGGACGTTCAATGGTACCTGATCCAGTCTGTTTTTATACAAACTGACAAATCTCTACCCAGAGTTGTCAATCCTTGCATCCACATACAAAAATGAAAATGAAAAATTACTGGGACTCTGGTCCTGATTTTGTTCTGACTCAACTTTAAAAGCTTTAACTTAAAAATATATCTGTAATGTGTTAATTTAGTGAATAAACAGTTAATTTTGCTCAGAATTATATTGTCTTAGAGTCAGTTTATACTTCAAACAGTCTATTAAATCATTTTAGAATTATTTTATTGTTAGAATTATTTTTTTCTTGGTTTCAAGAAACTCGTTACTCAATCATTGATACAAACAGTCTTTAAATCTGTTTCTCACAGCAATTAAAAGGCTCATTCACTTCTGAGAACACACTGAGTTGCATCATAATAGCATGAAGTGATGTCGTACAAGAGCTGTCAGAGGACAGCGCAGCTCGACTATTCGAATTTTCAGAGAACAAAAAATGATACACCCAGCATACCATCAGAAAAAAAAGTGAAAACAAAGGGGCGAGCTTGATGTGTCAGAAGGAAAACATTGGAATTTTCATTACATCAAGGGGCCACAAATGTACTGTGATGACACGGAGGTAATTTGATAATTACCCTTTCAAAGGATACATAATGCAAATTTTGTAAGTTGAAAATTTGAAGAAAATGTTTTTAAAGTATATGTAAATGCATTTGACCTTTGACCCCTTTGTGACCTTGACCTTTCATGTAATGATCTTGAACTCAATAGATACTATCATCATCCCATTTGTAATCAGTTGGATGATGATTGGATAAAAAATGCTGAAGTTATTTATATGCTAAGAAATGGGGACGTAAACAGTAACCTGATGCTAAGAGCCTATCAACACATAAATGCAATTTGTGACCATGAACTTTGACCTATAGACCCGATAATATCCTTCGAACAGTCGAGCGAAACATATCAAATTATTTGTCAAGTTTAACCCAGGAGCTAGGTCCACAAAGGTAGGGAAGAAGCCTAAGGTCTTCGCTGGTTGGATGGTTGTATCTGTCCGTTAATGCCCAGTAAGTATATAATTATATGGTTATAGGGTAGGAATCTCAATAGTTTACAAGTTATGACCCAGGGGCTATGTCACTGGGGGTGAGGAAGGAGTCCGGGGTTTATGCAGGTTGGATTTTTGTATTCGTCTGTTCATTCACAGTAAATGTATATATGGATATAGGGTGGGGATCTCAATTGTTTCCAAGTTATGACCGAGGGGCAGGGAAGGAGCCCGGGGTCTATGCTGGTTGGGTGGTTATATCCATCTGTTCATGCCCAGTAAGTGTATATATGGTTATAGGGTGGGGATCTCAACGGTTTACAAGTTATGACCCAGGGGCTCTGTCACCAGTGGTGAGGCAGGAGTCCAGGGTCTATGCTGATTGGATGGTTGTATCCGTCTGTTCATGCACAGTAAATGTATATATTGATATAGGGTGGGGATCTCAATGGTTTCCAATGACCAAGGGGCTATGTCCCCAGGGGTGGTGAAGGAGCCCGGGGTCTATGCTGGTTGGGTGGATATATATACATCTGTTGATGCCCAGTAAGTGTATGTATGGTTATAGGGTGGGGATCTTAACAGTTTACAAGTTATGACCCAGGGGCTCTGTCACAAGGTGTGGGGAAGGAGTCTGTGGTCTATGATGGATGGTGGTTGTATCCATCTGTTCATGCCCAGTAAGTGTATATAATGTTATAGGGTGGGGATCTCAATGGTTTCCAAGTTATGACCAAGGGGGTGGGGAAGGAGACCGGGGTCTATACTGGTTGGGTGGTTATATCCGTCTGTTCATGCCCAGTAAGTGTATATATGATTATAGGGTGGGGATGTCAATGGTTTCCAAGTGATGACCGAGAGGCTATGTCCCCAGGGGTGGGGAAGCAACCCGGTGTCTATTCTGGTTGGATGGTTGTATCTGTCTGTTCCTATGGTTATAGGGTGGGGATCTCAAAAGTTACTAAGTTATGACTCAGGGAGCCTACCCACACATTTCACCTCTTGTGACCCCCGGGCGAGTCCAATTCTGACCCCAGGGTCACCATTTGAGAAAACTTGGTAGAGGACTACTAGACAATGCTACATACAAAATATCTAAGCTGCAGCCCTTTTTGCTTCGGAGAAGAAGATTTTGAAGTGTTTTTCTATATATATATATACTTCTATACCAATTATTTTACCAATTCAGGGGCCATAATTTTGCCAACATGAATGGAAGAGTTATGGGGATTGTGAAACATTAATTAAAAAATTTAATGCTATAACTTGAGTAGTTATAAATCTATTGCACAAAAACTTTAAGGTAAAGACATGACAATCAAAGGGCCATAACTTTGTCAAAATGCAAGGAAGTGTTATGGGGATTGTTGGGTGCAGAATTTGATGGGAAACATTAGTATAAAGTTTAAATGCAATAGCTTCAGTAGTATTGAAGTTATAAATCTATTGCACAAAAACTTTAAGGTGGAGCTGGGGATGTCGATGCCAATGCCGACGCCGTGGTGAGTAGGATAGCTCTCACTATTTCTCACTAGTCTTCGAATAGTCAAGCTAAAAAACAGGGTGTGATGTCATTATACCAGAAAGTGATGTCATGACAGAAACAACCAAATGAATGAAGCATTCTGATTGATGCAGTGATAAAATTTGGACTAATGAACCAGCTCATTATATTCTCAGAACACCCTGAGGTTTTACAAGACATTGAGTAATGAGGTTCTTGAAACCCAGAAACACAAAATTCTAATAACAAAACAATTCTAAAATGATTGTTTTCAGTGTATTACTCCACCTTCCAAACATTCAAAATAGACACTCACCATTGCGTGTACCATATGGTTACGGTACAGCATCTCATGGCTCTAGATATTAAAGTTCTACCTAAATACATCAAACATGTCTGAAGTTAGCCGTTTTTCATTTTGTAAGTTCACTGTACATGTATGTTTGGCCATTTTGATATTTTAGCTAAGGTAATTTGACAAATTATCATGCAATCGCAGACTACCTTAGACTACTGACACAGGGAACGAGAACTATCACTGAAGGTGATGAATATCCCCGCCTTTTGATCAGGTATGTGTATATGAAGTTTGGGAACAACCCATTCAAAACTGTTTGAGGAATGCCAGTAATAAAAATGTGTTACAAGACGGGGGACGGGACGCGATGAGACGCAACAAAAACGTGTTACGCGATGGGACGTTACGATAATATAGCCCCCACTTCTTTGTGAAAGCGGGGTAATAAAAACAGATATCATTTAGACATAGCTTACATTCTGAATTTCTACTACAGAGGTTTCAGCTGAAGAGTGATAGCTGATACAGAGAAATACCGATCTTTCATATAAGTGAATAAATTCCTCTGGTCCAGGGGATAGACCTGAGTAGACTTCACAACCCATCAAATGCTCCACTCTGACAGCTGAAGCAGTGAGAGTCAAGTGACATTATGTAACTACTTATACTTAAACAATGATGATTAAACATTATAATAGATGTGTTGATTAAACATTATAATAGATGTGTCATCTGTGACATATACAACATGTCAAACCAGTCAAAAAGTTTCACTCAACATAATTTCAAACTGAATTGTTCCACTGTTGTTTAACAGCTCATCAACCATATTATCTATATCAGAAATCTCCAGGAGCCATGCGCTTCTTTTGGTTCTTTTCATTGTGGTAAACCTTCTTGGCTCGCACTATTGTGGGTTTGAATCCCACTGGGAGCTCGACTTGTGAAGAAGTTTCGAATTCTTACAAACTTCGCGAGGTGTACAGTACTGGTTTTAAGGAAAAGTGGGTGGTCTGCCTCCACCACAAAAAACCGACCATCATATATAACCTTACGTGTGTTGAAAATGCATAAAACACCATACAAACAAATATCTTAACATGTTGGGAGACTCACAACACACATGACTGCCCTTTACGTCCCCATCTGATGGACAAGGCTACAGGAAGTGTCTTGCCCAAGGACACACCGGTGACGCTCGAACCTGTGTTTTGCAGATTCAAAAAACACCAATTTGTCTACTACATCTCGTCAACATCCTACAAGATTTCAAATTATGATTAAGGCATAGCATTTTCTTCTGGATCCCAAACGCTAGCAGTGCAAGTTAATTCACATCCTGTTTCTTTGAATCCTACCATTCTTTCCTGCTAACACCAATACATGCTACAACTAAGTAAGCAGTCAAGCAGAATTATATGAGATGGACACATGGCATATCACATGATTTAGTCTCAGAACAAATTGGGCTAGCTGCATTGATAAAAAGTACAAAGCCTACTATGAGTTTTCCCATTTTGCAATATAGTGTTTTTATATCATTTTTCGGATATAAAATAATTTTACATGGATTTAATATTATTGGTTTAAAGCCGAAATTGAATCAAACTGTTATTAGCTATGGAAAAATGGTTGTAATTCACAATAAACACGCACACAAATTTCATTCCACTGTAATTGTGTAGTCATACATACCAGAAGAGAATAGTGATGTGTGAGATATAGCCATTATGAATTTATCATAAAATTTTATGACTAGAACATTACTAAAGAATGTATATTTAGAAAAAATACATTGTCAAATTAATTCTTCGTTCAATTTTAATAATATGCTGAGCTAAATAGGCCGGAATTTACCATGAAATGAAGTTTTGTAGTTTTATGGGGGTGTTTTGTAGAGCCGAACACAGGGGGTGGTGAATACCATACATTTCATGAATACTGGGTGACGAATATGAATATTTATTTCATGAATATTCAGTAAAGAAACAAGAACAAACAAGAGGCCCAAGAGGGCCAGTGGACGCTCTACTTGCTAACATGGCTCTTATAACATCAATGGGTGTGACTATCGTCTTAATGAGACAAAATATAGCATTTTTAACTAAACATAACACCGCTGTTACTGGTACGATCTGGCTGGTTTTCGAACTTGTCCAGTAGAGCTAGCTGGTTTTCGAACTTGTCTGTTGATTGTAATATAAACTTGTACATGCTGGCAAGTTCGAAAACCAGCCAGATAAAAATAAAAAATAAAAAATCCAAAAAAAAATCCAAGAAAAAAAAAAAAAAATAATAATGAATCAATAGATTAATAATAATAATAATAATAATAAATAAAAAGACAAAGTCAAAAAACCTGGTAAAGTTTGATAAAGATCAGATGAAAAATGAAGGCCCTATTGTCTTAACGAGGCAAAATATAGCATTTTTAACTAAATGAAGGGCCATAACTCTGCTGTTACTGATTCAATATGGCTGGTTTTCGAATTTGTCTGAGCTGCATTGATATTAACAATCTGTTAAAGTTTGGTAAAGATCAGATGAAAAAATGAAGGCTCTATCATCTTAACGAGGTAAAAGTTAACGGACAGACGATGGACGGACGACGGCGGGCCGGCCGGACGACGGACAACTCGCCATCCCATAAGCTCTGCAGGCCCTTGGCCAGTAGAGCTAAAAAGAGATCCTTAGCAAATTTTGAGTAGTATACATAAATAAGCCACTACTGAGAGTCAGCTACTCTTTTTCCATTTCAGCCCATCTCCCTTAATTATTGGATCCCTCTGCAGGTATTGATGATTAATGGGTCTATAACTCCCACATCCTATGATGCATTGGCAGATTGACATTTACGTTTTTTCGATTATGTCAACATAGCGGTTCCCAATTTCTACAAATAATTATATTCCATTCATCAGTTTTCACTTAATTATCATGTGGCATGCTTGACATTTTTAAACATGGTGTAGACGTCTGTTGATTGTAATATAAACTTGTTCATGCTAGTTTAAATTTGGGGGACCATTTCTTCTCCTGTGTGGTAGCTGTGTGTGGCAGTTTGTGCTAGTATAATGACTATAATGGCACTGAAGTGTGTATATTACAATAAGTTGTCTCTGCTGGTATGTTATACTGTTATACTATGAATACATGGTTATGTTGTCTACCAGTTTGTTTATGACTGATATGGAGATTGTTTGCCAGTATGTACATGACTATGATGTTGGTACCGACGTGGTTTATCAGTGTCAATATTGAGGCTGTTTGCCAGTATATATAGTCATGCTTATATACTGAGATTGCTAGTATTATAGTCATACTTATACGGAGGTTGTTTGCCAGTATATCTAGTCACGCTTATAATGAGGTTGTTTGCCGGTATATATAGTCATGCTTATACCAAGGCTGTTTGCCGGTATATATAGTCATGGGTATATATAGTCATGCTTATACCGAGGTTGTTTGCCGGTATATATAGTCATGCTTATACCGAGGTTGTTTGACGGTATATATAGTCATGCTTATACCGAGGTTGTTTGCCAGTATAGATAGTCACGCTTATACCGAGGTTGTTTGCCAGTATATATAGTCATGCTTATACTGAGGTTGTTTGCCAGTATATATAGTCATGCTTATACCGAGGTTGTTTGCCAGTATATATAGTCATGCTTATACCGAGGTTGTTTGCCAGTATATATAGTCATGCTTATACTGAGGTTGTTTGCCAGTATATAAGGTCATGCTTATACCGAGGTTGTTTGCCAGTATATATAGTCATGCTTATACTGAGGTTGTTTGCCAGTATATATAGTCATGCTTATACCGAGGTTGTTTGCCAGTATATATAGTCATGCTTACACCGAGGTTGTTTGCCAGTATATATAGTCATGCTTACACCGAGGTTGTTTGCCAGTATATATAGTCATGCTTATACCGAGGTTGTTTGCCAGGTTGTTTGCCAGTATATATAGTCATGCTTATACCGAGGTTGTTTGCCAGTATATATAGTCATGCTTATACTGAGGTTGTTTGCCAGTATATATAGTCATGCTTATACCGAGGTTGTTTGCCAGTATATATAGTCATGCTCATACTGAGGTTGTTTGCCAGTATATAAAGTCATGCTTATACTGAGGTTGTTTGCCAGTATATATAGTCATGCTTATACTGAGGTTGTTTGCCAGTATATATAGTCATGCTTATACCGAGGTTGTTTGCCAGTACATTGTATATATAGTCATGCTTATACTGAGGTTGTTTGCCAGTATATATTGTCATGCTTATACCGAGGTTGTTTGCCAGTATAAATAGTCACACTTGTCATATTGTCATGCTTATATTGAGGTTGTTTGCCAGTATGTGTAGTCATGCTTATACTGAGGTTGTTTGCCAGTATATATTGTCATGCTTATACCGAGGTTGTTTGCCAGTATATATAGTCATGCTTATACCGAGGTTGTTTGCCAGTATATAATGTCATGCTTATACCGAGGTTGTTTATCAGTATAAATAGTCACACTTGTCATATTGTCATGCTTATATTGAGGTTGTTTGCCAGTATATATAGTCATGCTTATACTGAGGTTGTTTGCCAGTATATATAGTCATGCTTATACCGAGGTTGTTTGCCTGTATATATTGTCATGCTTATACCGAGGTTGTTTGCCAGTATATATTGTCATGCTTATACTGAGGTTGTTTGCCAGTATATATAGTCATGCTTATACTGAGGTTGCATGCCAGTATATATAAACGTGCTTAAACCGAGGTTGTTTGCCAGTATATATAGTCGTGCTTATATTGAGGTTGTTTGCCAGTATATATTGTCGTGCTTATACCGAGGTTGTTTGCCAGTATATATAGTCGTGCTTATACCGAGGTTGTTTGCCAGTATAAATAGTCAGGCTTATACTGAGGTTGTTTGCCAGTATATATAGTCCGATGCTTATACTGAGGTTGTTTGCCAGTATATATAGTCATGCTTATATTGCGGTTGTTTGGTAGTAGATTATTTTACTATGGAGGGGGTTTGCCTGTATAATATGGCTATCCACACCGAGGTTGTATTCCGGTAAATAAATGAACATAAATGAACATGTTGATAGCAGTTTGTTTGCCCGTATACATATGACTACGTTAATAGTGATGCTGTTTGCCCGTATACATATGACTATGTTAACAGTGATGTTGTTTGCCAGTATACATATGATATGTTGATACTAAGATGTGTTCATGACTGTTGACTGAGGTTTTCTACCAGTAGGTATATGCCTATATTGGCGCGAGTTTGTTTCGAGTTGCACACATCGTGTTACATGTGATCACGTGCGGAGTTGGTATTTATTTATTGATCGCTATTTTGAATGTGTTTCATTCTCCCAGATCAAGTCGCTTGCCGAGAAGGTCGTGTCCCTGGAGAAACACTTAAACGAAAAGGCAGCCGTGGATGATACTTCCGAATTCGAGAGAGCAAAACGGGATGCAAAAGATCAGGCCTGAAAGGCCGAGATAAATACAGATACCCTGCATGAGAAGCTAGTGGTGTTGGAGAATATTGCTAGAAGGATCAGCCATCCATCACAAGAAAATTTGAGCATGGTGCTCACTAGATTTCACGTGCATAAGGCTCACCCAGCATTTGCTGCTGCCCTCGTCCTTAAACTGGTGTGTTCAAAGGAGGAAGAATCTATCTTGGACAAAGAGCAGAAACTTTTGAAGCATTTCGGCGTGTCGATGGGTAACAGTCCACGTATGGGACATGTCCTATATCCTCCTTATTTGCAATGGGGTTATGGGACAGAAATGTCAGCTGTGCCACCTATGCCAAATATGTCCACCAGTATGTCTTACCATCCCTATCCCATGTACGACTCCTCTGTCAGGCCCAGGCAAAGATATGCTTTGGCAGTTAAGGAATGTTGAGATGTTGTAAGGTGGGACACATGGTAAGGGATTGTCCTGAAAACAAATAAATCAAAATATACAAGTTTTGTCTAATTTTTTTTTTTGGATTAAGGTGTAGTTTTTTTGTTGGGTGATCAGATGCAAACACTGTGGTGGATTTTGATTTGTTTTCTTCATTTTGATTTGTTTTCTTCATTTCATTTATTTTAGGTAGTTGCATTTCAAAATCGTGGTGATTATGTGCATTTCAAAAGGGCAGCCATTGTCTGTGTCATTCTTGTGTTCCTTTTTGAAAAGGTTCATTCTCACTGGACCAAACCTTAGCATATAAGCTAACTTGCAATGCCTTGTATATTTTCAGGTGCTTCGTGTCAAAATGTGTTGGATTTTGACCCAATGATTGTACGTTAGAGATGTAGGTTGGGGGAGCGCAAATGGTGAGGCCTGCGAGTATAAACCTAAAGTAGTGTCGGCGGAAGACGCGTATGACTCTGCCGGTAGCATTATGCCGGACTTCAAGGAGCTTGTGTTTTATGACTCGCAGTGTTTCGTTGTGGGGCAAACACATAAGGCAGCTAAACATTGGGATGTAATATTAGAAAGCACATCTGCCATGCAAGAAATCAAAAATTGAATATATGATGGTGTTAATATTCACACAGACCTAATAATATGTCTGTGATATTCAGCAATACATTCGGTCATTTAAGAGTACGTTCATGGGCAAAAGTTACAATTCAGACTTCCTGCCAGATGCTGTATTCAATAATTCTACCGTAAGTGGTGTAAGGATCACATCGAATTTATTAACACTACTATCCAGGAATGCTTATGCAAGGGTTCTACTGAGTGCATTGGAAGGGTAGGGCTTGTTTAGTCGCTGCATATTATTGCTCCGTTAACAGTCGAGCCCTCAAAACCTAGACTGTGCATCAATCTCATGTTCTTAAATAACTGGATCATGGATGTTCCTTTTATGCTAGACAACTTGAAACATATACCAAGGGTTGTAAAAGAGGGGGCATATTTTACGCTAATAGATGACAAATCTGGTTTTGATAATGTTTTGCTGGCCGAAGGATTTACGGCGGCGGTCCCTATCAGGCAATAACATGTTGAATGCCGTTCTCGCAAATTATATAGTGTGTCAAATTTTAATAAGGCTTGGTAATAGCATTTATTTGAGCAAGTCAACTTTCCAGCCTGTCAAAACCCCGGTATTTCTTGGTTTTGAGGTCGATTCGGTTAACCATTGTTTCAGGTTGACAAGTGATAAGAAGCAAAAATTTGCTAATCTGCGAGAAAGTTGTTTAAGGTGATTTACTTGATTTATTAAAACTTTTTTAAAATAGGGGTAGTGAAGAACACAAGTTTAATTTTTTTATAGTTATCAAAATTACAACATATTTTTTTTATATGGTTAAACATCAATACGTCTAAATTTTAAGCACTCAGCATTATAATCTTTAAATTTCCAATAACGTGTCATTATTCTGACTGAAACTCCACCACAATCAGCACAAATTTTATTTTTTGCTCTTGTGCCTTTTTTACATATTGAGCACGGCAATACATGACTTGTTTTTAATCTATACTTATGCAAACTGCAATAATTAGAATCTTTTGTAGTCTTATTTTTACACGGATCTTGTAATCCAATTTTAAGAAATTTGCAAACATTAATTTCCATTGTTTCTTTTTGATATTTTTTTTTATATTAAATAAAAAAAATATATAAATATATCAAAAAGAAATAATGAAGACTGAAGAGATTATAGAAAATTTAATACGCCTGTTTGATGCAGGTGTAATAGATAAGCAAACACTATCTAACGGTATAAATGCATTAAAAGAAGTTCCAAAGGAAACTTCAAAAGAGGTTAAATCTCAAACATTAGAAAATTTACTCAAGAGACGACGTGCTAAGAAACAACGTAAACGAGAAAAGCAGAAATATGATAAATTACAAGATGAGCAAAATCAGAAATATGCTAAATCACGAGACAATGTTATAAATTAATTGAAAGAGCTTAATGATAGAAAATCTAAAGAAGAATTAAAACTGGTTGACAAACCAATGTGTGGCTATTTTAAAGCATACGAGATATCTGCCGAGAAATACAAAGACCCTCAAAAACTATTCCGTGATAAGAAATCCATTATCACAAAACAAATAAGCAAAGAGCTGGCAAAGATGAATGGATTAAAGTTTCAATTAGGACTCACTGTAAATTTATTCAAAGATGATGGTGATACCAAAAAATACACCACAGCAGTATTACACAGTGAACAAAATGCAATTTTAACCTCTGAAAAAATAAATGAGTTTTACGATAAATCATCTGCAAATATACAAGAGAGTCTTGAAAGATTTACAAACACAGCATCTGGATTCGAGATTGATCACTGTGTTACGTTTTACTTAAATTTTGCAAAGTATGAACCATTAAAAGGTTCTTCATATATGTCTTTGTCTAAAGCAGTATCTGATAAAAAAGCAATAATTTATGTTAATAATGAAGATAATAAGTGGATTGGAAGTGGCATTGGTTTCTGCTTTGTGGCCTAATAAAAATAATCCAACTAGGATATCTAGTTATAACAAACACATGGGTAAGTTGAATATGGATGGTATTGATTTTCCCACTCCAATTTCACAAATTTCCAAAGTAGAAAAACAACCTTGCTATTAATGTTTACGGATGCACAGGAAAAAGGGTATCTGTATTTCCATATAGAATATCAGAGCAACCGCAAGAAATGGAAAGAATTAACTTGCTTTTAATTTCTGAAGACGTTGAGGTTGATTTAGAAAATGAAGATGAAGATGATCCAAATAATGAAAAAGGAATTATAGATGACAATTATAACCCTGATGATTATCCCAACGAACCAAAAACAATAACAACAAAATATCACTATTGCTGGATTAAAAATCTAAATAGATTACTTTATGATCAAAACAAATATCACGGTAAAACTTATTTCTGCGATCGTTGTCTTTACGGCTTTTCAAGAGAAGATCTACTTACCAAACACAGAGAAGACTGTGAGGGTATTAATAAAAATTCTTGCAGAATAGAAATGCCAAAAGAAGGTAAAAATCACATAAAATTTAAAAATCATCAAAATCAGATGCCTGTGCCTTATGCAATATATGCTGATTTTGAAAGTATAATCAAACCGCAATCAATCAAATTTGGAAAGAAATCTGAAATCACAAATGTACACGAAGCTTGTGGTTTTGGATACCAGGTTGTCAGATATGATGGCAAAGCTGAAGAACCTGTTATTTACAGAGGTGATGAAATCATGACACAACAAAATGAGGAAGATTATGAAAAAGCAACACACTGCTGGATATGCGAAAATGAAATAGGTAGGAAATGTGGTAAAAACGGTAAAATAAGAGACCAGTCATTTTACAGGAGAATACAGAGGTGCAGCACATAAAAACTGCAACCTAAAACTAAAAATAAAATCAAATAAAACAATCATCCCTGTTGTATTTCACAACCTCAAAGGATATGATAGTCATCTTATAATGCAAAAAATACATAAAATGACAGGTAATATTACATGCATTCCAAACAACGCTGAAAAGTAAACAACGCTGAAAAGTATATTTCATTTAGTGCCGGACAACTTAGATTCTTGGATAGCTTTCAGTTTTTGGCTTCGTCTTTGGAAAAATTGGTTAAAGCAACAGACAAATCTGATTTCAAAATTACCAAAAATCAGTTTGGGGAACAAACAGATTTACTTTTACGAAAAGGTGTTTATCCATACGAATATATGGACAGTATGGAAAGATTTAAGGAAACGCAATTACCGCCTATAGAAAAGTTTTACAGTAGTCTCTCAGATGAAAGTATAAGTCCCGAAGATTACGAAATACGCTCAAAAAATATGGAAAGAGTTTAACTGTAAAACTCTTGGAGACTATCATGATTTATATCTAAAAACTGATGTAACTTTGTTAGCAGATGTATTTCAAACTTTCAGAAAAACATGTATGAGTGCATACAAACTTGATGCTTTACATTACTATACAGCACCTGGATTATCTTGGGATGCTTTACTCAAACATTCAAAAATAGAATTAGAACTTTTGACAGACATTAACATGCACTTATTTATAGAAAAAGGTATGCGTGGTGGAATTAGTATGGTATCAAAACGATATGCCAAAGCAAACAATCCACATGTAGCTGATTATAACCCTAACGAGGAAAACAACTTTTTAATGTATTATGATGCAAATAATCTTTATGGGTGGGCAATGAGTCAGGCACTTCCATATTCTGGCTTTGGTTGGAAAGCCAAAAACAAGAGTGGAACATTTTCTAAACCAAAACCTGGCAAAGGACAAATACTTGAAGTTGATTTGGAATATCCTAAAGAACTTCAAGAAGCTCACAATGAATATCCACTTGCACCGGAGAGATTAGCAGTGAAAAAAGAATGGTTGTCTGAATACCAAAAAGATCTGTTAGAAAATAATAGCATGATAAATACAGAACAACTAGTTCCCAATCTTAGGGACAAAGAAAAATATGTGATACATTACAAAAACCTGCAACTGTATTTATCTTTAGGCATGAAACTAAAGAAAATACACAGAGTATTAGAATTTAATGAAAAACCATGGATGGAATCACATAAACCTAAACACAAAACTTAGAGGAAAGGCTAAATCAAAATTTGAAACAGATTTTTACAAACTTATGAACAACTCTGTGTTTGGAAAGACAATGGAAAATTTACGCAAGCGGACTAAGTCGGACATAAAATTAGTAAGAACTGACCGCTCTGAAAATGAAAAGATAAGAAAAATAATAGCTAAACCCAACTTTAACAGGCGTATAAAATTTTCAGATGAATTATCAGCAATACATGTAAACAAAACAAAATTAACATTAAACAAACCAATCTATGTTGGGATGTCAGTGTTGGATTTATCAAAGTACATGATGTATGATTGGTACTAAAATACTCTAAAGAAAAGATATGGGGATAAATGTAGTTTATTATACACAGACACTGACAGCCTACTGGTAGACATCAGAACAGATGATGCATACAAAGATATAGTTGAAATGAAAGATGAATATGACTTAAGTGATTATCCTCAAAATCATCCAATGCACGATGATACAAACAAAAAAGTATTGGGTAAAATGAAAGACGAATGTGCTGGTGTTGCTATAGCCGAATATGTTGGATTAAGACCCAAACTATATTCTGTTTTGAGAGCGGATGAGCAGGTTATTGAAAAAGTAATAAATAAAATGAAAGATGAGTGTCCTGGTGTTTCTATAGTTGAGTATATTGAATCAAGACCTGAACTATATTCTAAACCGGATGAGTTAAGATCCGGACTATATTCTATTTTGGAAGCGGATGAGGAGACTATTAAGAAAGCAATAGGTAAAATAAAAAATGAATGTCCTGGTGTTCCCACAGTTGAGAATATTGGATTAAAATCCAAACAAGATTCTATTTTGAAAGTGAATGAGCAGATTATTAAGAAAGCAAAGGGTGTAAGAAAATATGTAACCGAAAAACAAACAAACTTTGAGAACTACAAGGATGCATTGTTTGGCAAGAAAAAATACACCCATAAAATGAATATGATACGATCAATAAAGCATCAGATATTTGGTGTAACAGTAAACAAATCTACATTATCACCACTTTACTCAAAAAGATATATACGAGAAGATGGAATTACAACTGATGCACATTGTTTCTATAAAAACTTATGAATTTGGGTATCAGCAGGAACAATAAGTAGTTCTTCTTTGACAAATCCTCTCTGTGGCGCTGGTGCTTTCAAATAATAAACTCTTATACCTTGCGTCACCATATAACTTTTAATCTTGTGAATATCTACACTCCACATTGGATCAGTTGCTCTGCGTCTTCCACCTTCTTGTTCCCCGGGTTGATATAAATATCTTACACTTGCATTCATACAGATAGGATCACCTTTTAATGTTTTTGTTTCAACAGGAGGGGGCTTTTTTGTTTCCACATTTATTGCTTTAACAACTTCTGGTAATCTTTTTACCCATTCTCTATTACGTTTTGGTGAATCTATTTCCTTAGCATACTGATAACCAAACAATCTTTCAGCTAATGTTCTGTTAAATCTTTCCACTAAAGCTTGGTCTCTGTGTATTTCTGTTCTGCCTCGTCTGATATTTACTTTGTGTTTTGCCATCAACTGTGATACTGCACCCATAAATTCTCTGCCTGGATCCACTTGTAATAACTTTGGATATTTCAAATGTCGACTGTATATATTTTCAAATGCTTTGGCAACTTCTTTGCTATCCTTGGAAGTCAGTGGCTCTGCTTCTTTGTATCTACTCGCAATATCAACCACAGTCAACGCATATTTATATGTCTTGCGTCCACGACCAATCCCAAAAGTATCATGCGGTAAAAATAACAAATCAGCTTGATGCACTCCATTCTTAGTAGAAACATCAAACCTGGGTCTAACTATTTTCTTTGGTGCGGGTAAATAAATCTGCCACACAGCTTGTTTCTTTAAAAATTCTAATGCCTTTTTTTCACTGACACCAGCCTCTTTTGCCAATTTTTTAACTGCTGAGTAACCTTTCCAAAATCCTTTTGGGCTGTAATAAATCTTTTCCATTTTTTTCTACTAAAGATTAAACTTTATATAACTATAAAGAAAAAATGGATATCACAACTACACGATTCGATGAACTGCTTGAAGAGCAATATCAAAATAGCACAAAGAAATGGACAGACTTGGAACTAAATAAAATATACACTATTACAGATACGAAAATAGTAGATACTGAATATGGTCCATCCATGGTATTAACATTATTAGACAACGGTGAAGTATGGGCGCCTGATCATCTCAAAAATAAATTAGAGAAGAGTGCTAAACCACCATATTATGTGCGACCACTTGGATTGAAACCATGTAAAAACAACAACAAAAATAGGTATCATGCATATGACTTAGTCTTTCCAAAGGTTATTTCAAAGTAAACATACTTAGTCATTCCAAATCCAAAAAAAGTCCAAAGTAATTATAGTTTTAAACTATTTATTTTTTTATGAACTCAATTTATACGCCACAAATCCAGTTGCAGCCATGCCCACCACAATAAACATAATTTCTCTATTCTGTTGATCCGGAGATGGTGTATAACAAGAGGCCCAGGGCCTGTGGACGCTCTACTTGCTAACATGGCTCTTATAACATCAATGAAGTGAGAGACTGCCATTTATGTTTTTTGGAAAGTTTTGGGCAAAATACAGCTTATCAACTAAATCAAGGGCCATAACTAAAGAATCTGGTAAAGTTTGGTAAAGATCAGATGAAAAATGAAGGCCCTACCGTATTAATGAGACTAAATATAGCATTTTTAACTAAATCAAGAGCCATAACTCCCGTTACTTGTCCGACTGGTCCAACATAGAGGTAAAAAAAATGTAAAAAAAATCAAAAAAACATTATTTTGAAAAAAAATAAATTAAAAAATGTAAAAAAAAAAAAATGTAAAAAAAAATCAACAACAAAAATTCAAATAATAATATAAAAAGAAGAAAGTCATACAATCTGGTAAAGTTTGGCAAAGATCAGATGCAAAATAAAGGCCCTATCGTAAGACGAGGCAAATTATAGCATTTTTAACAAAACCAAGGGCCATAACTCTGCTGTTACTGGTCCGATCTGTCTGGTTTTCAAACTCGACCGAGCTTTTATTGACATTAACAATCTGATCAAGTTTTGTAAAGATCGGATAAAAAATAGTCTTAATGAAGCAAAATATAGCATTTTGAACTAAATCAAGCGCCATAACTCCGCTGTTACTTGTCCGATATGAATGGTTTTCGAACTTGTCCGAGCTTTCATTGATATTAACAATCTGATATAGATTGGTAAAGATCGGATGAACAATGAAGCCCATATCGTCTTAACTAGGCAAAATATAGCATTTTTAACTAAATCAAGGGCAATAACTCCACTGTTAATGGTCCGATCTAGCTGGTTTTCAAACTTGTCTGAGCTTTCATTGATATTAACAATCTTTGCAAGTTTGGTAAAGATCAAATAATAAATGAAGGTGCTAGAGTGTTCACAAGGCTTAATATGGGATTTTTCAGCAAAACAAGGGCCACAACTCCTGTGAAATTATTTCAATCTTGCCGATTTTCGAACTTGTTTGAGCTTTCATTGATATAAAGACACTGGCAAAGTTAAGTAAAGATCCGATTAATATTGAAGGCCATAGAGTGTTCACAAGGCAGAAAATAGCATTTTTCAGAAAAAACAAGGGCCATAACTCCGGTGTTACTGATCCGATTTAGCTGGTTTTCGAACTTGTTCGAGCTTTCATTGATATTAACAATCTGTGAAAGTTTGGTAAAGATCAAATAATAAATGAAGGTGCTAGATGGTTCACAAGGCAGAAAATGGCATTTTTCAAAAAAAACAAGGGCCAGAACTCTGGTGTTACTGAACCAATTCAGCTGATTTTCGAACTTGTCCAAGCTATAGTTGGTATTAACAATCTGTGCAAGTTTAGTAACAATCAAATAATAAATGAAGGTGCTAGAACGTTCACAAGGCAGAAAATAGCAATTTTGAGAAAAAAACAAGGGCCATAACTCCGGTGTTACTGATCCGATTTGGCTGGTTTTCGAACTTGTCTAAGCTTTTATTGATATTAACAATATGTGCAATTCTGGTAAAGATCAAATAATAAATGAAGGTGCTAGAGTGTTCACAAGGCTTAATATGACATTTTTCAGCAAAACAAGGGCTTTAACTCCGGTGATATTATTCCGATCTGGCTGGTTTTCGAACTTGTCCGAGCTTTTATTGATATAAAGACATTGGCAAAGTTTCGAAAAGATTTGATTAATAATGAAGGCCCTAGAGTGTTCACAAGGCAAAAGTTAACGGACGACGGACGGACGACGGACGACGGACAACACACCATCCCATAAGCTCTGCTGGCCTTTGGCCAGTCGAGCTAATCACTCAACTTGGGCTCCGGTTCCAAAAGCAAATGTTTACCAGTTATGTAATAATACTGTTTCATAGCTTGGTCCACATCATCAAAAGTCTGCTCTGCATGATGCTCATTTTGCAGTTGCTTATTAATAAATCTAATCTCTCTGTTCTTTTTTTATTCCACGCCACTTGTGCTGCGTTTAATTGTTCCACTGCTTTGTCATGCCTTTGTCTTTCCTCATCTGAATGACTTCCCATTTTTGAAAAGAAATAATTTGAACCGCTAAACGCCAATGCGTTTGTTAATGCGCCACCTATCATCATTGCTACTGCACTTGCCATTTTTTTATATATATTTTTTTAAAATTATTTCATAATATCCGCAGGAATAATACCTTGCTTAATCAACATATCCCTCGTAGCCATTGCTAACATTATATCCACAGACAGCATCCCAAAATCTGTCATATTAAAATCCACTTTAGGGGCTGGTCTTTTTAGTAGTTTTCTGCCTATCTCAGAATATCCAACAGTTAGAAGTGTTTCCACTCCAGCATGATACATCATATTTACAATTTGTTTTCCGTCAATACTTGCTGCCATTTTTTTTATATTATTCTTTATATTATTTTTTTAAATAAATTATTAAAAACAATCAAACGGGTCTTTTGGTGCAACACGAACAGCAGCAGGTTGCACAGGTTGCGTAGCAGATTTTTTGTTATAAGTATACAAACCCAACCCAGCAATGCCTACTAATAAAACCAGACACAGTGGAATATAATTTTTGTATACGTTTATTTTGATTTCTGGTTTTTCTTCATCTATTGTTATTTTTGTTATTAGCTTTGCAGCATCTTGCTTTGCAGCATCTTGCTTTGCATCCTGAAGCAAACGCTTTCCCTTTCTTGCCGCTGCTCCTTTTTTTCCAGCTTCTATTCTTTTTTGATTTTTTACTTTTTGTTGTTCAACCTCAACAGGTTGTGTAACAACAGGTATAACTTCACTCTCTTGGTTCTCCATTTATATTATCTATATTTTTATTTTTATTAAAATCAATATGTCTAACAGTTGTCAGTATTGCTGTAAATGGCGCTAAGCACATCCCATACCTATAATACAACTCACAACAAGCACTTGTCAAAGCATGATTAATAAATGGGTCTTCCTCCAAATCTTCTATCAGCTTTGGTGGATTGGTTACATTAAAATATTTTGATACTCCCATCACATACAAGTTAATAAAAGAATTGCCTAAAGTCTTGGTCATGCTTGCCCCAAGCCTTGCTTCATATCTGCAGTAAAGTTTGTTAATTTCATCCGGGGACATGCTATCTATAGTCGCGAGTTGTATGTCTTTACCCAAATATTGACGACTACCGCCGCCAGCCACTATGGCTGATAATCTTTCTTTTTTTGTTTCTTGTTGCTTTGATTCATCACGTTCCGTGAAACCTTCCGATATATCTTGTAATAGTTCTTCAGCATTCATTTTTATATTAATAATCTTATTTTTTATCTTGAAATAAATATAAAATACAAAACAACCAGCTGCGATATTCATGCAAGTAGTAATTGTTAGTATTGTTAATAGCATTGTTATTAATATTGCTATTTTTTTATTAACATTATTAATTTGCTGCAAGCATTGCTATTAACATTGCTACTTTGCTGTTAGTATTACTATTAGCAACAAAGCAATGCTGTTAGAAAAAAAAGCATTGCTGTTAATATTTATTCAACCCAATAACCAGTTGGTTGGTCAGTCCTCAAAATTAACTTGGAATATTTAGTCTTAGCTAAAGCTTTTCTCATTCTGGTTCTCTCTTCCAGCGTCGGAATAACATCATTTTCTCTCAAACAATTTGTATAACTATCTCTGTCCTTAGTGTAAAACATACACAACCATTTTGCTTGCTCCCTTAAATCTTTCAATACAGAATTATATCTCTGTGAAATAACCCA
>JAWPHD010015552.1:0-54643 GCA_037043455.1 Cyrtodaria siliqua | reverse complement strand
AATTTCGATAACCCTTTCTTTCCTTGCAAGTAAGCGTGTGAAGTACAGAGGTCCCCGCATGTATAATGTATAATTTGCAGGCGACCCAATTCGACGCATTCCACCAGTGCACACTTGACTCAGCTGTCGTTATTGGACACTTGCCAGAAATCCGCTCACATTTTAACACTTATTGCGAATTAATGGCTTGAATTTTAAAGGTATATACGCTATTGTTTTAGAAATGGCACAGTATTAAATTGCATTAGCAGTTCACACACTTGCCAGAACAGACTCGGACAAATGTAAGGTGCTTGTTTCATAAACAACAACAATATTAATATCTCGCATCAGCTTGCAGAGTTGTATAGGATTTCTCAAATAAATAAATAAATAATTTACATAAATAAATAAATAAATAAATAATCAATAAATAAATAAATACATCATTAAATCAATAAATCAATAAATAAAAAATAAATAAATAAATAATTTACATAAATAAATAAATAAATAATCAATAAATAAATAAATACATCAATAAATAAATAAATAAATAAATAAATAAATAAATAATATTATTATTATATATGTATTATCATTTCTCTTGTTTTTTTTGTTTTTTTGTTAGAATAGGCATAATATAAGTATCTAAAGACATCTACACTAAAAAAAAAAATTTAAAAAAAAATAAAAATAATAAAAATAATGAGAAAGCAGCAGAAGAAGGAGAAGACGAAGAAGAAGAAGAGGAAGAAGAAGAAGAAGTAGAAGAAGGAAAATATATGCAAATAAAGGTTATCTACATAAAGCTATATGTCGTCTAATAAATACATATTTCGAGATATGGATGCTATTACCTATAACAAATAAATAATAAAAAAAAAAAAGAAAAAAAAAAGAAAAAAAAGAAAAAAAGAACATGAAATTATATTGTATATCAATAAAAAGAAAAATGAATCAATAACCCACAAAAACAATAAATAAATAAATAAATAAATAAAAAAATAAAAAAAATATAAAAAAAAACAGAAAAAAAAAAAAATAATAATAAATAACACTAAAAATGGAAACAATAATAACACGGATAAATGTCTATATAATAATAATAAATATAATAAGAATGACATAAAACAAAAAACAAAATAAAATAAATAAATAAATAAAAAAAAAAGAATAAAAAAAAAAAAAGGAAAACAAAAAAAAAACAAAAAAAAAACAACAAATAAACAAATATATAAATAATAAAAAACAGTAAAATATAAATAATAAAAAATGGATACAGCTTTCATAGATATTCAAAACAAAGAAAAACAAAAAGAGTAATACTAATACAATAAATCAATAAATAATAACGATATTAATGATATTAAATGAAAAATAAATAAACAAGCGATAAACAAATAAATAAAAAATAAATAAATAAAATTATAATAATAATATTAGTAATAATAACAATAGTGAATAATAATACCAGCTTCAAGAACAATAGTGTTAGTATCAGCAATCATAATAATAATAATTATGATTATAATAACAATACTAGCATAACTAAAAGGGAGATTTACATTTCATTACATAAAACTATATAAGCTTCGCAACTGGTTAGTGACTTTCGTTTTATTCTGTTTCATGAATCGAGCCTGCTAAGTGGTAGTGTCAATACAAGCAGGAAGGTGACTCTGGGACTGGGCTTGCTGTATGGAGAATGTGACGGCGGTTCACAAGCTAAATAGCAGTGTGACGTGCTGCATCTGCCGATATACATCAGCACTCAATAAAACAGCTAAGGTAATGGGGTGGAAAGCTAGTGTGCGCATGGGTTTCACAGGGTCCGCATAATTTCTGCAAATCTAATTCTTGACTGTATGGCCCGCATTGTAACCTTCGTTCTCATGTATTGAAAATCGGCACCACTCCCATTCATACGTATGTTCTAGTACGATATTTAATTTGTTTCCTGTCCATATACGATGTCATCGTTCTAAAAGAGGAGTTTAGTACTGGTTCCTTCCCTGGCACACAATACTTATTCAATCAGCAGATCTTCTTATTAAGCCACTACAATAGATGTTAACATGGTAGAGGCGTCTTATTAACTAATTCACGAGTAGCATTTTTCCAATTTAGCCGGTTGCCGTAGTTAGGAAATTGGAATGTGATTAGAGTCTGATACCCCTCATGGAAACACTTGATTATTTTATGGACGCATGCATTTCAATTTGAGGGATAGCCCCTTAACATTCAAATTGATGCCAGTACGTGTAGCGTGTTCTACTAACATGTTTGGCCATCTAGGGTTCCTACTGCGGACAGCAAGTCCGTCGGTTCTATTACGGAGTTTCGTTGGTTTTCGGTGCCATATACCCCGTAAAGGTCGCGTTATCGTCATGGACTGTTAACGGATCATTTATGATAGTCGAGGGCTGTGGCTGCTGTTTTTTGCAATACTTGTCTTTTCCTTCCGTCACCCTTTAGTCGTAAAGGCATTCCTGTTCGGTCTCGTATCACAACTTTTACGACGGTTCAGGTAGTGATAGCAGTGTCAGTAGGAGTCCCTAAGCCTAGCAACAGAGTAATGATTTTGCGTATTGGTACTGAAGCACTGGTCAAAGTGATGTCTATTAGGCATCCACGCCTTTCCGTCTTATTCATCTGGGTTAGGCAAGCCAATTTTATCATCCACACGTACTTTTATGGCCAATTTAGACAGCCCTACGCATGCTGTTTATTTTGCCTCCCTGCACGTGATTATTTAATAATTGGTTAACCGTCACTTTAATATAGACAGACATTCGAACTGTCAGTCATTTTCAGGGTGGCAGACATTTAGGTCAACGTTAGTAATAATCAGGCACCAATGTTTTACTGTCTTATTTATCTCATTTATCAATCACACGTCATTCTCTGGCCGATCCTATTTCACGAAACCCTTTGGGCACAGCTTTGAGACATACGAGCTCTGGGTGTTCAGGCGGTGGTACTATAAACCTTATAACTACACTAAACCCCCTCCCACCTCCACCATACCGAGTCATTTCTTGTTTTAGCACGGCTTCCCATCGCGAAGTCTCACGATTTCCGATCGCATCTCTATACGTTCAGATGACAGCCTCTTACTTTGTAGGTATGCGTGGTTTTCAATCATTTAGACAGCCTTACTCATGCGGTATTTGGATCCCCTGCACTTTAGCAAATAGTGGGATAACCGTCAAGTAAACACTGGTTTTAAAACTTTTAATACAGCCTTTGAAGAGGTTTGTAAGGCGGATCAGAGTGGCAGAATTTCAATTGTCACCTTCTAATTTTAAACACTGACATAGTTTCATCCGTACTGAAGAGTCTTGTCTCTGCTAATCTTGAATATATGTAGGTCAGTTTAGTTATTCGCAGGATTCTCATGAGGTTGTTACCGGAAGCGAAGATGACCTAGTTCAGCGTGGTTAGAGGTGAGCGTGTCGCCACTTCGTCCTCGAGAAGGATTTACGGCTCCCAGTAGTCCAGGGGGAACGAACCCGAGGGTTCGACGCATTGGGTTTACAGTCATGTTGACTCAGATATGGTTATATGTGCTTGGGCGATTCGCAAGCACAGTTGGGGGATGACTGAAGTCAGTCCAACACTTTCTATTAAATTGTTGGTTCTTTGTGAGGACTATGACTTCATTTTAAAGTTGGTTGTGCACAGTCAGACACGTGGTTGCAACGTTGTTGAACTTCGTAATAAGCGAGGTACCAGTTGTTAAGTAGGCCTTTTGTTCACGACGTTCAATGACATTATAATTATCAGGAGGTTACGGCGTTTACACGTCCATGTTGGGAAACCAACTCCTCACTCCTGCATAAATGGCGTCAGTACCAGATATGTTCTTTCGAAAGTTATATAACGCACATTATTTTGTATTGTGGCAGGGCGCGGCTCACCTATGATTCATACTGTACTGTATGCGCGTTACATAATCGTACAATGATGTATCCAATTTCCTTTGGCTGTGAGGGATTCGCTTTTGCCAAAATTATTTTCTTTTGGCGGTGGCATTATCAAAATGTAATTTTGATTGCTGCTATGTGGCATTATCATAATTTCATTTTGATCGCTGCCATATGGCCGTCAGCGAATCCTTCAATTCAGTGAAATCAAAGTTAATGACAATTAACAATGTAATACTGACCACTGTTTCCCAGGGTCGGGATTACAGCATGAAATATTAAGCCTTTTGGGGCTTATTGTTGGTGCATCATGCCTAGTTCGGTCGTGCACATTATTGTAATCTTTAGAAAAGAAATAACTTTCAAGTGATTAAATGAAGAAACATTTTACTTTAGAATTAGAGTTTTGAATAAACATTTTATTTAAGCCTGTTGGGGCTTCACTAAGGGTATAAGGCTGTTGTACCATGCCCTCTTTTGTTTAAGCCTATCGGGGCTTCATATTTTGTTTAAGCCTACTGGGGCTTCATTAAGGGTATCAGGCTTATGGGCCATGCCCTCTTTTGTGAATCATGTTAAGGGCTGCCATTATATATGTATGTGTTGCCGGCAGCCCGCTATTTGGAGCCGCGCCCAATATTTGCCAAAACTATTTAATATACGATCAATTCTTTTAATAAAGGATAATATTTTCTTGTGTGTTTGTCAAGTTGGTGCCTTCCTAATAATACGGGCTATTACTCCAATAATAGCCAGAGTTATTTGGAGGCAGCACCCACGGTTTTGTTAGCTTGCTCTGCAATTGTAATATTCGTTTAATTGCGCATGCGCAATCTAGTTTCTGCCTTTCCCGTCCAGAACTTAATGACAGCGGTATGTAATTTTGTTCATGTTATGTTAAATAATGATTTTTTTCCCCACCCTCCACACCCTTTCTTTTCATCGTTATGTAGTTCTTTGTCATACTCGTTATTAAGTTGATACATTACTTTTTGACATATTTCATCTGTTTCGTTTTTATTTAGGCCAAAATTGTAAATCCTCAATTAGGAAAAAGATGCTGCTGGTGTCTGCATATCATTTAAGGCACATCCTCGGTACAGAACTAGTGTGGCTTCGAAAGCAGAACGATATACCAGAGGATCCGTAATCGGTGCAGCTCCAGAAGCGGAACGATACAACCGACGACGGTGCCGGTGCGGGTCGGCAGCAGAATGATATACCAGATGATAGACAATCGGTGCGACTCCAGAAGCAAAACGTTATACCAGAAGATCGGTGCGGCTCCAGAAGAATAGCCGTCTGCGAAACTTTCAATTTAGTGAAATAACGTTTAATGACAATTAACAATTTTACAATTAGTTCAATGTAAATACTGACCTCTGTTCCCCAGGGTCGGTATTACAGCACGAACTATTAAGGCCGTCAGCGAAGCCTTCAATTCAGTGAAATCAAAGTTAATGACAATTAACAATTATATAATTAGTAAATTTCAATGTAATACTGACCACTGTTTCCCAGGGTCGGGATTACAGCATGAAATATTAAGCCTTTTGGGGCTTATTGTTGGTGCATCATGCCTAGTTCGGTCGTGCACATTATTGTAATCTTTAGAAAAGAAATAACTTTCAAGTGATTAAATGAAGAAAAAAATTACTTTAGAATTAGAGTTTTGAATAAACATTTTATTTAAGCCTGTTGGGGCTTCAATAAGGGTATAAGGCTGTTGTACCATGCCCTCTTTTGTTTAAGCCTATCGGGGCTTCATATTTTGTTTAAGCCTACTGGGGCTTCATTAAGGGTATCAGGCTTATGGGCCATGCCCTCTTTTGTGAATCATGTTAAGGGCTGCCATTATATATGTATGCGTTGCCGGCAGCCCGCTATTTGGAGCCGCGCCCAATATTTGCCAAAACTATTTAATATACGATCAAACCTTTTAATAAAGGATAATTTTTCTTGTGTGTTTGTCAAGTTGGTGCCTTCCTAATAATGGTTGGTGTGTTATGTTTGTCAACGTAATTAGTTTGTGTTTTATAGGCAAAAATTTACGGATATTGTCCCTTTAAAGAGTATTGATCTGTGTGAAGACTTTTTTGAAATATCTTAACATTATATGGTTTAAAAAATGTTGCTTTATTTAAGGCTCGAACCCTGAACCTTCAGTAGACACATAGTAGACGACGCTCTAACCGACTGCACCAAAGAAAGACGCAGTTGGTTTGTTGCGGTATTAAATGGTATATGGAACTGGACCACCATTAATTTCCCATAGACTTACATTATAGCCTAAAATGGTGTCATACATGCCATCATACTCCTTCATACTTGAAACTGTCAGTAAACCATCTTCAAAGTCAGCACAACATAGACATAGCAAAAAATCAAGCTCCATTTCGGCTTTCAACTTCAGAATTTTGCTCAAAGTGAAATAAGGTATCGATTATGACGAATTCAGGTCAAATCTGACGAAGAACACAAACAAATCTTACCTCACAAAAAGTAGTGTCATTCACTTGCCTCAGCTCTGATTAACCTGATTCTTGCAGCAAAATATCTGGGAATCTACTCTCTACACACAAATATTAATCTACACTACCTGTGGACGTGCATCCATTCACACAGTATCTCAAATAACACTACTGTCAACGGTATATGGGACTACTTTCGGCAACTACCATTTTGACCCCCTGGTTCCCAGTTCAAGTCCTATATGGAACCATTCCTGCAGATTTAACCGTTAAGATAACATACAAGTTAACGCCTACCTTAGATCTATAGTATCTGTAAGTTTGAAGACTCTAACTTAAACACTGCTCGCATGAAGTCCATGTTTGATGAGTGTGCCAAATTCATGAGAAAAGCTTAAAAAAGCTTGAATCGTCATTGGTCCGCATTCACTGAAATAACAATATTTAAAAAAATAAGCTAGTTACCAGAATGAAACTTAATTATAAAGAACCATGTGCAGTTCCTTTGCAATATTAATATATTCATTCCAATTCTAAAATGAAAAAAAAAAAATGTATGTTCATATTCAACCCGATACGACAAATAGAACCATTTTACGGATATTTCTGAAGTTACCTAGTTTCCATACGAAAGTTAAAAAAAGAAAAACTGTCAAAAGCTATCGGATCTTAATTTGCAAACTATATCCTATACATCAATAGCAAAACCCACTGAAATAATGCAAGATCTTTTTTTTTTATAGTGACGGCCGTTTTACCTGAATTTAAGAAAATGGCCCCAAATCCGAGCAATTTACAAACACTGGAAAATCTAAAAAATTAATAACTTTTTTCAGAATTGTCATAGACAAATGAAACTTTGCAGGCATTTAAATATGATTATTCTTAATCTGAAAATCTATAAAAAAAAATAATTGAACTATAACTTTTTTTTTTTTTAAAGGGACACACGGCAATTGTTTCACTTTTTTTTTTTTTTAACTTGCGATATCCCTTTAACTTTAATAACTTTTTTCAAAATTGTCACCACACAAATGAAACTTTGCAGGCATTTATATAAGATTATTCTTAATATGAAAATCTATCAAACTTTTTTTTTGAACTATCACTTCTTTTTTTTTTTTTAAAGAGACACACTGCAATTGTTTTACTCTTTTTTTTTCAAACTTGTGATATCCCTTTAACTTTAAAAAAAATTTCAGAATTGTCATAGACAAATGAAACTTTGCAGGCATGTATATAAGATTATTCTTAATCTGAAAATCTATCAAACTTTTTTTTGGAACTATGACTTCTTTTTTTTTAAAGGGACACACGGCAATGGTTTTACTTTTTTTTTAAACTTGCGATATCCCTTTAACTTTTCTACATAACTTGTATTTATACAATAACTATAATAATTATATAATTCTTTTCCACTTTTTATTATTTATTCCATTAAACTGTAAAGACAATCTCATCTACATCACTGATTAAGGCTGCAAGTATGGTAGATAATTGGTAGCTAATATGCACAACATGGCGTCTTTGACCTCCCACTTCCTAAATTAAGACCGAGTATGGTCAGCAAATGCAGCCTGGAGTCTTAGCTCCCTTACAGATGTTTGTGTGAATTGTCTGCTATATAATGTGATGCTAATTCAGAGATTTAGCTTCATTGCATCTTCCCATCTTGAAAGGCCAAAGAAAGAGGAAAGCTTTTCTGTTCAAAAACAACAACATACATTATAATAAAGGTTTACGCTCGGCTTCATCTGCTATGACAACATCTTTACCCAGATCGATACGGCGGGCAGACCCGTCTTGTACTTTGCGCGTCAGCATCAACAAGTCAACACAAAGACGATGTCCTTGTTTTACGGCCAAAACCTGAAAAGGGAAAGAACACCACCAATTCAGCTGAAAATGATTTTGAAGGAAATCGCATCATCGATAACAATAAACTGATGGAAGCTGTTAATGACTGCACCCAGAAGCATCAACAACATTCTGATTTTTCAACGCCATATTTTGTAATTCACAGCAATGTGAAATGGGGTGAAGCCTGGAAATATACATTCAGATGTGCTAACTGTGACTTCACACAACAACGGACAGTCTGGTGCCTTACTTATGAAATTACATCACATGGGCATCGTTCTGCCGAAAAGACCAGAACAGGCTATCAACAAAATTGGAGCTGACATGAGACGCCACAGAGTAAACGCTAAAAGTGAGGCATATCGCAAACGCAGGCTGGAACGACGTGGCAAAATGGAATCTAGGCACCGCTGGTACACTAAGCAGAAAAACAACAGACAATCTGACTATGTAAAGGAACGCAATGACCACAGCTACCAGAAACCTTCATGAACATTGTGACTTATTTAAAGGTGTGAAACAAGCAGAAACAATGACATAGTGTGTGAATTGTACAAATAGACTATTAGAAACAATTATTTTCTGCATAAATACAAGAAACGAAGTTAAAAGTTTAGGTTCTGTTCTGTTCTGTTCTGTACTATGTTCTGTTCTATGTTCTGTTACTGCATATATTGTTTGCTAATTACTTACTTTGTAACTGTATATTTGGTAAACTCACTTACGGTATTTACTTACTTACTTACTTACTAACTTACTTACTTACTTTCTTACTTACTAAACTGAATTAATTAATTAATTAATTAATCGCCTGCCTGCCTGCCTGCCTGCCTGCCTGCCCTGCCTTGCCTTGCTTTTATTTAAATAAAAACAGTATATACTCTTACCTTGGATTTTTTGATGTCTTTTCCATTCCAGTTAAAAATAAAATAAAATTAAGCTGTGAGAAAAAAAAAAAAAAACCTGCTAAATCTTCAAGTTGAGCAGGCATTTCTCAAACGGACTGTGCCCGCGACACACATTAGCCGAGACGCATGCTTCTCTCTGATTATTGACCGCCTTTGGTTCTAGGGAGAGATGGTCAGCATTTATGCACACTCTGTTGTGGCACAAATGACTGACACATACACCCCTAGGTCCAAGGTCAACAGTGTCAATCTTCAAGCACATGGCTACTCTATGCACCAAACAAGGGTTCTGACGCCTCCAATCTGCTGTAAGCCAACGCCACTGTCCATACCCATAGTGGTTCTGGCCACCTGTCCAGAGGACACACTGCTGATTAGCAGCAAGTTCACTTCTTTTCCCTAGATTTTCCTCTAAATAAAGTCTGTAGGCAGCCTGCATGTTCCTGGTGCGGATGATAATCTCTAAATCAAATTCCACTTACCAACAGTGATGTTTTCCAGTAGTTTTCATAGAGCTGCTATCATAAATTGACCCCAAAAATGATATCTGCACTAACTAATAAACTCAAAACCACTATAAAGACACAACCATGTATAATGTCTGTTACAAACACACAAATAGTCTACATACCTGCAACAGAAACATCCCTAGTATGTCACGAAGTCTGCGACTGCCCGGTACCATACAGGAACTGGACCACCATTAATTTCCCATAGACTTACATTATAGCCTAAAATGGTGTCACACATGCCATCATACTCCTTCATACTTGAAACTGTCAGTAAACCATCTTCAAAGTCAGCACAACATAGACATAGCAAAAAATCAAGCTCCATTTCGGCTTTCAACTTCAGAATTTTGCTCAAAGTGAAATAAGGTATCGATTATGACGAATTCAGGTCAAATCTGACGAAGAACACAAACAAATCTTACCTCACAAAAAGTAGTGTCATTCACTTGCCTCAGCTCTGATTAACCTGATTCTTGCAGCAAAATATCTGGGAATCTACTCTCTACACACAAATATTAATCTACACTACCTGTGGACGTGCATCCATTCACACAGTATCTCAAATAACACTACTGTCAACGGTATATGGGACTACTTTCGGCAACTACCATTTTGACCCCCTGGTTCCCAGTTCAAGTCCTATATGGAACCATTCCTGCAGATTTAACCGTTAAGATAACATACAAGTTAACGCCTACCTTAGATCTATAGTATCTGTAAGTTTGAAGACTCTAACTTAAACACTGCTCGCATGAAGTCCATGTTTGATGAGTGTGCCAAATTCATGAGAAAAGCTTAAAAAAGCTTGAATCGTCATTGGTCCGCATTCACTGAAATAACAATATTTAAAAAAATAAGCTAGTTACCAGAATGAAACTTAATTATAAAGAACCATGTGCAGTTCCTTTGCAATATTAATATATTCATTCCAATTCTAAAATGAAAAAAAAAAAATGTATGTTCATATTCAACCCGATACGACAAATAGAACCATTTTACGGATATTTCTGAAGTTACCTAGTTTCCATACGAAAGTTAAAAAAAGAAAAACTGTCAAAAGCTATCGGATCTTAATTTGCAAACTATATCCTATACATCAATAGCAAAACCCACTGAAATAATGCAAGATCTTTTTTTTTTATAGTGACGGCCGTTTTACCTGAATTTAAGAAAATGGCCCCAAATCCGAGCAATTTACAAACACTGGAAAATCTAAAAAATTAATAACTTTTTTCAGAATTGTCATAGACAAATGAAACTTTGCAGGCATTTAAATATGATTATTCTTAATCTGAAAATCTATAAAAAAAAATAATTGAACTATAACTTTTTTTTTTTTTAAAGGGACACACGGCAATTGTTTCACTTTTTTTTTTTTTTAACTTGCGATATCCCTTTAACTTTAATAACTTTTTTCAAAATTGTCACCACACAAATGAAACTTTGCAGGCATTTATATAAGATTATTCTTAATATGAAAATCTATCAAACTTTTTTTTTGAACTATCACTTCTTTTTTTTTTTTTAAAGAGACACACTGCAATTGTTTTACTCTTTTTTTTTCAAACTTGTGATATCCCTTTAACTTTAAAAAAAATTTCAGAATTGTCATAGACAAATGAAACTTTGCAGGCATGTATATAAGATTATTCTTAATCTGAAAATCTATCAAACTTTTTTTTGGAACTATGACTTCTTTTTTTTTAAAGGGACACACGGCAATGGTTTTACTTTTTTTTTAAACTTGCGATATCCCTTTAACTTTTCTACATAACTTGTATTTATACAATAACTATAATAATTATATAATTCTTTTCCACTTTTTATTATTTATTCCATTAAACTGTAAAGACAATCTCATCTACATCACTGATTAAGGCTGCAAGTATGGTAGATAATTGGTAGCTAATATGCACAACATGGCGTCTTTGACCTCCCACTTCCTAAATTAAGACCGAGTATGGTCAGCAAATGCAGCCTGGAGTCTTAGCTCCCTTACAGATGTTTGTGTGAATTGTCTGCTATATAATGTGATGCTAATTCAGAGATTTAGCTTCATTGCATCTTCCCATCTTGAAAGGCCAAAGAAAGAGGAAAGCTTTTCTGTTCAAAAACAACAACATACATTATAATAAAGGTTTACGCTCGGCTTCATCTGCTATGACAACATCTTTACCCAGATCGATACGGCGGGCAGACCCGTCTTGTACTTTGCGCGTCAGCATCAACAAGTCAACACAAAGACGATGTCCTTGTTTTACGGCCAAAACCTGAAAAGGGAAAGAACACCACCAATTCAGCTGAAAATGATTTTGAAGGAAATCGCATCATCGATAACAATAAACTGATGGAAGCTGTTAATGACTGCACCCAGAAGCATCAACAACATTCTGATTTTTCAACGCCATATTTTGTAATTCACAGCAATGTGAAATGGGGTGAAGCCTGGAAATATACATTCAGATGTGCTAACTGTGACTTCACACAACAACGGACAGTCTGGTGCCTTACTTATGAAATTACATCACATGGGCATCGTTCTGCCGAAAAGACCAGAACAGGCTATCAACAAAATTGGAGCTGACATGAGACGCCACAGAGTAAACGCTAAAAGTGAGGCATATCGCAAACGCAGGCTGGAACGACGTGGCAAAATGGAATCTAGGCACCGCTGGTACACTAAGCAGAAAAACAACAGACAATCTGACTATGTAAAGGAACGCAATGACCACAGCTACCAGAAACCTTCATGAACATTGTGACTTATTTAAAGGTGTGAAACAAGCAGAAACAATGACATAGTGTGTGAATTGTACAAATAGACTATTAGAAACAATTATTTTCTGCATAAATACAAGAAACGAAGTTAAAAGTTTAGGTTCTGTTCTGTTCTGTTCTGTACTATGTTCTGTTCTATGTTCTGTTACTGCATATATTGTTTGCTAATTACTTACTTTGTAACTGTATATTTGGTAAACTCACTTACGGTATTTACTTACTTACTTACTTACTAACTTACTTACTTACTTTCTTACTTACTAAACTGAATTAATTAATTAATTAATTAATTAATCGCCTGCCTGCCTGCCTGCCTGCCTGCCTGCCCTGCCTTGCCTTGCTTTTATTTAAATAAAAACAGTATATACTCTTACCTTGGATTTTTTGATGTCTTTTCCATTCCAGTTAAAAATAAAATAAAATTAAGCTGTGAGAAAAAAAAAAAAAAACCTGCTAAATCTTCAAGTTGAGCAGGCATTTCTCAAACGGACTGTGCCCGCGACACACATTAGCCGAGACGCATGCTTCTCTCTGATTATTGACCGCCTTTGGTTCTAGGGAGAGATGGTCAGCATTTATGCACACTCTGTTGTGGCACAAATGACTGACACATACACCCCTAGGTCCAAGGTCAACAGTGTCAATCTTCAAGCACATGGCTACTCTATGCACCAAACAAGGGTTCTGACGCCTCCAATCTGCTGTAAGCCAACGCCACTGTCCATACCCATAGTGGTTCTGGCCACCTGTCCAGAGGACACACTGCTGATTAGCAGCAAGTTCACTTCTTTTCCCTAGATTTTCCTCTAAATAAAGTCTGTAGGCAGCCTGCATGTTCCTGGTGCGGATGATAATCTCTAAATCAAATTCCACTTACCAACAGTGATGTTTTCCAGTAGTTTTCATAGAGCTGCTATCATAAATTGACCCCAAAAATGATATCTGCACTAACTAATAAACTCAAAACCACTATAAAGACACAACCATGTATAATGTCTGTTACAAACACACAAATAGTCTACATACCTGCAACAGAAACATCCCTAGTATGTCACGAAGTCTGCGACTGCCCGGTACCATACAGGAACTGGACCACCATTAATTTCCCATAGACTTACATTATAGCCTAAAATGGTGTCACACATGCCATCATACTCCTTCATACTTGAAACTGTCAGTAAACCATCTTCAAAGTCAGCACAACATAGACATAGCAAAAAATCAAGCTCCATTTCGGCTTTCAACTTCAGAATTTTGCTCAAAGTGAAATAAGGTATCGATTATGACGAATTCAGGTCAAATCTGACGAAGAACACAAACAAATCTTACCTCACAAAAAGTAGTGTCATTCACTTGCCTCAGCTCTGATTAACCTGATTCTTGCAGCAAAATATCTGGGAATCTACTCTCTACACACAAATATTAATCTACACTACCTGTGGACGTGCATCCATTCACACAGTATCTCAAATAACACTACTGTCAACGGTATATGGGACTACTTTCGGCAACTACCATTTTGACCCCCTGGTTCCCAGTTCAAGTCCTATGGAACCATTCCTGCAGATTTAACCGTTAAGATAACATACAAGTTAACGCCTACCTTAGATCTATAGTATCTGTAAGTTTGAAGACTCTAACTTAAACACTGCTTGCATGAAGTCCATGTTTGATGAGTGTGCCAAATTCATGAGAAAAGCTTAAAAAAGCTTGAATCGTCATTGGTCCGCATTCACTGAAATAACAATATTTAAAAAAATAAGCTAGTTACCAGAATGAAACTTAATTATAAAGAACCATGTGCAGTTCCTTTGCAATATTAATATATTCATTCCAATTCTAAAATGAAAAAAAAAAAATGTATGTTCATATTCAACCCGATACGACAAATAGAACCATTTTACGGATATTTCTGAAGTTACCTAGTTTCCATACGAAAGTTAAAAAAAGAAAAACTGTCAAAAGCTATCGGATCTTAATTTGCAAACTATATCCTATACATCAATAGCAAAACCCACTGAAATAATGCAAGATCTTTTTTTTTTATAGTGACGGCCGTTTTACCTGAATTTAAGAAAATGGCCCCAAATCCGAGCAATTTACAAACACTGGAAAATCTAAAAAATTAATAACTTTTTTCAGAATTGTCATAGACAAATGAAACTTTGCAGGCATTTAAATATGATTATTCTTAATCTGAAAATCTATAAAAAAAAATAATTGAACTATAACTTTTTTTTTTTTTAAAGGGACACACGGCAATTGTTTCACTTTTTTTTTTTTTTAACTTGCGATATCCCTTTAACTTTAATAACTTTTTTCAAAATTGTCACCACACAAATGAAACTTTGCAGGCATTTATATAAGATTATTCTTAATATGAAAATCTATCAAACTTTTTTTTTGAACTATCACTTCTTTTTTTTTTTTTAAAGAGACACACTGCAATTGTTTTACTCTTTTTTTTTCAAACTTGTGATATCCCTTTAACTTTAAATTTTTTTTCAGAATTGTCATAGACAAATGAAACTTTGCAGGCATGTATATAAGATTATTCTTAATCTGAAAATCTATCAAACTTTTTTTTGGAACTATGACTTCTTTTTTTTTAAAGGGACACACGGCAATGGTTTTACTTTTTTTTTAAACTTGCGATATCCCTTTAACTTTTCTACATAACTTGTATTTATACAATAACTATAATAATTATATAATTCTTTTCCACTTTTTATTATTTATTCCATTAAACTGTAAAGACAATCTCATCTACATCACTGATTAAGGCTGCAAGTATGGTAGATAATTGGTAGCTAATATGCACAACATGGCGTCTTTGACCTCCCACTTCCTAAATTAAGACCGAGTATGGTCAGCAAATGCAGCCTGGAGTCTTAGCTCCCTTACAGATGTTTGTGTGAATTGTCTGCTATATAATGTGATGCTAATTCAGAGATTTAGCTTCATTGCATCTTCCCATCTTGAAAGGCCAAAGAAAGAGGAAAGCTTTTCTGTTCAAAAACAACAACATACATTATAATAAAGGTTTACGCTCGGCTTCATCTGCTATGACAACATCTTTACCCAGATCGATACGGCGGGCAGACCCGTCTTGTACTTTGCGCGTCAGCATCAACAAGTCAACACAAAGACGATGTCCTTGTTTTACGGCCAAAACCTGAAAAGGGAAAGAACACCACCAATTCAGCTGAAAATGATTTTGAAGGAAATCGCATCATCGATAACAATAAACTGATGGAAGCTGTTAATGACTGCACCCAGAAGCATCAACAACATTCTGATTTTTCAACGCCATATTTTGTAATTCACAGCAATGTGAAATGGGGTGAAGCCTGGAAATATACATTCAGATGTGCTAACTGTGACTTCACACAACAACGGACAGTCTGGTGCCTTACTTATGAAATTACATCACATGGGCATCGTTCTGCCGAAAAGACCAGAACAGGCTATCAACAAAATTGGAGCTGACATGAGACGCCACAGAGTAAACGCTAAAAGTGAGGCATATCGCAAACGCAGGCTGGAACGACGTGGCAAAATGGAATCTAGGCACCGCTGGTACACTAAGCAGAAAAACAACAGACAATCTGACTATGTAAAGGAACGCAATGACCACAGCTACCAGAAACCTTCATGAACATTGTGACTTATTTAAAGGTGTGAAACAAGCAGAAACAATGACATAGTGTGTGAATTGTACAAATAGACTATTAGAAACAATTATTTTCTGCATAAATACAAGAAACGAAGTTAAAAGTTTAGGTTCTGTTCTGTTCTGTTCTGTACTATGTTCTGTTCTATGTTCTGTTACTGCATATATTGTTTGCTAATTACTTACTTTGTAACTGTATATTTGGTAAACTCACTACGGTATTTACTTACTTACTTACTTACTAACTTACTTACTTACTTTCTTACTTACTAAACTGAATTAATTAATTAATTAATTAATCGCCTGCCTGCCTGCCTGCCTGCCTGCCTGCCCTGCCTTGCCTTGCTTTTATTTAAATAAAAACAGTATATACTCTTACCTTGGATTTTTTGATGTCTTTTCCATTCCAGTTAAAAATAAAATAAAATTAAGCTGTGAGAAAAAAAAAAAAAAACCTGCTAAATCTTCAAGTTGAGCAGGCATTTCTCAAACGGACTGTGCCCGCGACACACATTAGCCGAGACGCATGCTTCTCTCTGATTATTGACCGCCTTTGGTTCTAGGGAGAGATGGTCAGCATTTATGCACACTCTGTTGTGGCACAAATGACTGACACATACACCCCTAGGTCCAAGGTCAACAGTGTCAATCTTCAAGCACATGGCTACTCTATGCACCAAACAAGGGTTCTGACGCCTCCAATCTGCTGTAAGCCAACGCCACTGTCCATACCCATAGTGGTTCTGGCCACCTGTCCAGAGGACACACTGCTGATTAGCAGCAAGTTCACTTCTTTTCCCTAGATTTTCCTCTAAATAAAGTCTGTAGGCAGCCTGCATGTTCCTGGTGCGGATGATAATCTCTAAATCAAATTCCACTTACCAACAGTGATGTTTTCCAGTAGTTTTCATAGAGCTGCTATCATAAATTGACCCCAAAAATGATATCTGCACTAACTAATAAACTCAAAACCACTATAAAGACACAACCATGTATAATGTCTGTTACAAACACACAAATAGTCTACATACCTGCAACAGAAACATCCCTAGTATGTCACGAAGTCTGCGACTGCCCGGTACCATACAGGAACTGGACCACCATTAATTTCCCATAGACTTACATTATAGCCTAAAATGGTGTCACACATGCCATCATACTCCTTCATACTTGAAACTGTCAGTAAACCATCTTCAAAGTCAGCACAACATAGACATAGCAAAAAATCAAGCTCCATTTCGGCTTTCAACTTCAGAATTTTGCTCAAAGTGAAATAAGGTATCGATTATGACGAATTCAGGTCAAATCTGACGAAGAACACAAACAAATCTTACCTCACAAAAAGTAGTGTCATTCACTTGCCTCAGCTCTGATTAACCTGATTCTTGCAGCAAAATATCTGGGAATCTACTCTCTACACACAAATATTAATCTACACTACCTGTGGACGTGCATCCATTCACACAGTATCTCAAATAACACTACTGTCAACGGTATATGGGACTACTTTCGGCAACTACCATTTTGACCCCCTGGTTCCCAGTTCAAGTCCTATATGGAACCATTCCTGCAGATTTAACCGTTAAGATAACATACAAGTTAACGCCTACCTTAGATCTATAGTATCTGTAAGTTTGAAGACTCTAACTTAAACACTGCTCGCATGAAGTCCATGTTTGATGAGTGTGCCAAATTCATGAGAAAAGCTTAAAAAAGCTTGAATCGTCATTGGTCCGCATTCACTGAAATAACAATATTTAAAAAAATAAGCTAGTTACCAGAATGAAACTTAATTATAAAGAACCATGTGCAGTTCCTTTGCAATATTAATATATTCATTCCAATTCTAAAATGAAAAAAAAAAAATGTATGTTCATATTCAACCCGATACGACAAATAGAACCATTTTACGGATATTTCTGAAGTTACCTAGTTTCCATACGAAAGTTAAAAAAAGAAAAACTGTCAAAAGCTATCGGATCTTAATTTGCAAACTATATCCTATACATCAATAGCAAAACCCACTGAAATAATGCAAGATCTTTTTTTTTTATAGTGACGGCCGTTTTACCTGAATTTAAGAAAATGGCCCCAAATCCGAGCAATTTACAAACACTGGAAAATCTAAAAAATTAATAACTTTTTTCAGAATTGTCATAGACAAATGAAACTTTGCAGGCATTTAAATATGATTATTCTTAATCTGAAAATCTATAAAAAAAAATAATTGAACTATAACTTTTTTTTTTTTTAAAGGGACACACGGCAATTGTTTCACTTTTTTTTTTTTTTAACTTGCGATATCCCTTTAACTTTAATAACTTTTTTCAAAATTGTCACCACACAAATGAAACTTTGCAGGCATTTATATAAGATTATTCTTAATATGAAAATCTATCAAACTTTTTTTTTGAACTATCACTTCTTTTTTTTTTTTTAAAGAGACACACTGCAATTGTTTTACTCTTTTTTTTTTCAAACTTGTGATATCCCTTTAACTTTAAAAAAATTTTCAGAATTGTCATAGACAAATGAAACTTTGCAGGCATGTATATAAGATTATTCTTAATCTGAAAATCTATCAAACTTTTTTTTGGAACTATGACTTCTTTTTTTTTAAAGGGACACACGGCAATGGTTTTACTTTTTTTTTAAACTTGCGATATCCCTTTAACTTTTCTACATAACTTGTATTTATACAATAACTATAATAATTATATAATTCTTTTCCACTTTTTATTATTTATTCCATTAAACTGTAAAGACAATCTCATCTACATCACTGATTAAGGCTGCAAGTATGGTAGATAATTGGTAGCTAATATGCACAACATGGCGTCTTTGACCTCCCACTTCCTAAATTAAGACCGAGTATGGTCAGCAAATGCAGCCTGGAGTCTTAGCTCCCTTACAGATGTTTGTGTGAATTGTCTGCTATATAATGTGATGCTAATTCAGAGATTTAGCTTCATTGCATCTTCCCATCTTGAAAGGCCAAAGAAAGAGGAAAGCTTTTCTGTTCAAAAACAACAACATACATTATAATAAAGGTTTACGCTCGGCTTCATCTGCTATGACAACATCTTTACCCAGATCGATACGGCGGGCAGACCCGTCTTGTACTTTGCGCGTCAGCATCAACAAGTCAACACAAAGACGATGTCCTTGTTTTACGGCCAAAACCTGAAAAGGGAAAGAACACCACCAATTCAGCTGAAAATGATTTTGAAGGAAATCGCATCATCGATAACAATAAACTGATGGAAGCTGTTAATGACTGCACCCAGAAGCATCAACAACATTCTGATTTTTCAACGCCATATTTTGTAATTCACAGCAATGTGAAATGGGGTGAAGCCTGGAAATATACATTCAGATGTGCTAACTGTGACTTCACACAACAACGGACAGTCTGGTGCCTTACTTATGAAATTACATCACATGGGCATCGTTCTGCCGAAAAGACCAGAACAGGCTATCAACAAAATTGGAGCTGACATGAGACGCCACAGAGTAAACGCTAAAAGTGAGGCATATCGCAAACGCAGGCTGGAACGACGTGGCAAAATGGAATCTAGGCACCGCTGGTACACTAAGCAGAAAAACAACAGACAATCTGACTATGTAAAGGAACGCAATGACCACAGCTACCAGAAACCTTCATGAACATTGTGACTTATTTAAAGGTGTGAAACAAGCAGAAACAATGACATAGTGTGTGAATTGTACAAATAGACTATTAGAAACAATTATTTTCTGCATAAATACAAGAAACGAAGTTAAAAGTTTAGGTTCTGTTCTGTTCTGTTCTGTACTATGTTCTGTTCTATGTTCTGTTACTGCATATATTGTTTGCTAATTACTTACTTTGTAACTGTATATTTGGTAAACTCACTTACGGTATTTACTTACTTACTTACTTACTAACTTACTTACTTACTTTCTTACTTACTAAACTGAATTAATTAATTAATTAATTAATCGCCTGCCTGCCTGCCTGCCTGCCTGCCTGCCCTGCCTTGCCTTGCTTTTATTTAAATAAAAACAGTATATACTCTTACCTTGGATTTTTTGATGTCTTTTCCATTCCAGTTAAAAATAAAATAAAATTAAGCTGTGAGAAAAAAAAAAAAAAACCTGCTAAATCTTCAAGTTGAGCAGGCATTTCTCAAACGGACTGTGCCCGCGACACATATTAGCCGAGACGCATGCTTCTCTCTGATTATTGACCGCCTTTGGTTCTAGGGAGAGATGGTCAGCATTTATGCACACTCTGTTGTGGCACAAATGACTGACACATACACCCCTAGGTCCAAGGTCAACAGTGTCAATCTTCAAGCACATGGCTACTCTATGCACCAAACAAGGGTTCTGACGCCTCCAATCTGCTGTAAGCCAACGCCACTGTCCATACCCATAGTGGTTCTGGCCACCTGTCCAGAGGACACACTGCTGATTAGCAGCAAGTTCACTTCTTTTCCCTAGATTTTCCTCTAAATAAAGTCTGTAGGCAGCCTGCATGTTCCTGGTGCGGATGATAATCTCTAAATCAAATTCCACTTACCAACAGTGATGTTTTCCAGTAGTTTTCATAGAGCTGCTATCATAAATTGACCCCAAAAATGATATCTGCACTAACTAATAAACTCAAAACCACTATAAAGACACAACCATGTATAATGTCTGTTACAAACACACAAATAGTCTACATACCTGCAACAGAAACATCCCTAGTATGTCACGAAGTCTGCGACTGCCCGGTACCATACAGGAACTGGACCACCATTAATTTCCCATAGACTTACATTATAGCCTAAAATGGTGTCACACATGCCATCATACTCCTTCATACTTGAAACTGTCAGTAAACCATCTTCAAAGTCAGCACAACATAGACATAGCAAAAAATCAAGCTCCATTTCGGCTTTCAACTTCAGAATTTTGCTCAAAGTGAAAGTAGGTATCGATTATGACGAATTCAGGTCAAATCTGACGAAGAACACAAACAAATCTTACCTCACAAAAAGTAGTGTCATTCACTTGCCTCAGCTCTGATTAACCTGATTCTTGCAGCAAAATATCTGGGAATCTACTCTCTACACACAAATATTAATCTACACTACCTGTGGACGTGCATCCATTCACACAGCATCTCAAATAACACTACTGTCAACGGTATATGGGACTACTTTCGGCAACTACCATTTTGACCCCCTGGTTCCCAGTTCAAGTCCATATAACAAATGCCATGATCTGCAATCTGATTGGTTACGATAATTTGATATGTGAGCGGTCTCCTTATGCCTACGCACCTATTTACCTTGCTTCTGGTGCTAGCCTATATACTCGTTTCGGTTTTTCAGCGGAAGTAATAGATGGTTCCCGTGAACCAGGCTACAGAAGTAACCGCAATCTCTACCCAGAGTTATCGTTCCTTGCATACACATACAAGTAATGCCTCTGGGAGAGAATGAAGTAACCAATTCTTCTACACAGATAGGCGCTTGTTTCCGTCCACTTCCTGAGATAGGGTTGACACGATTGTTGACACGTTGATGCTAATTTCTTTATGCCCCAGTCACACCAACCACGAATGCCTGTACAAATCCACTACGGATGGATTCGTAATGAATCCGTAGTGTATCCTGGGTTATTCGTGGTTATTCGTAGTAGTCGTATGTATCCGTGGACCCCTCCACCCAATTCCAAAACTCTCGGGATCAGCACCACGATTTTTCCATCCGTAGAGCATCCTTAGTGGGTTCGCAGCGATTCGTAGTGATTCGTAGAACATTCCCGGCATACCGGGAATGACCTTCCCGGCATACCGGGAATGACCACGGCTTCCTACGACCTACCACGACCTACTGCGAGGACACTAAGGTTTCAGTAAGGTTATCTCACGGTTGGAGCATATTTAGTACTTGTACGGCCTATTACGATCTAGTACGACGGTTTCATCGCGAATAAAGCCGAATTGCTGAAAAGCAGGCCTTTTTATTGCGCGATTGCGGACCCCGTGGGGAACCGTGACACGCTCGTGACACTCCATACTACTCCGTACTAGTTCGTAGTTGTCCGTAGAAGTCCGTACTCGAACCGAAGTGGAACCGTAGTGGTTCCAGTCATTTACACATGTCAACCGCGGTGTTTCCTGTGCCAACCTTGCTGCTCCTTAATGTTACCGTACTCAACTGTACTCAAACCGTAATGTATTTGTAGTAGTTCGTAGTATTTTTTGAGAAATGCCCATCCGGGGGGCATCCTTGGGGGTGGGGGGGAACAACCGTAGTGGGTTCGGGGAGACATTCGTGGTTGGTGTGACTTGGCCATTTTAAATTTGGCCCCGTGTGGTTCCCGGGGGCCCCGTTTGGTCACGGGGCAAATAATAGAGCCACTGCAGATCCCTTTGAAGGGGTATGCAGAGGGGTAGAATCCCCCCTCTCCCGCCCCAATTCATGTTCATTTTATCATTTTTTGTTCATGTTCATTAAAGGTCTTCATCATGATCCCTGCATTGTTTCATGTGCCATCTCGCTCACCTCAAAAGAGCAGTGGCAGAAAAGCAATAAAAGTGCCTCCAGCGTAAATGGATAGAATTTGCAGCAACTTTGCAGTTCAGGGTGAGAAGATTCTAGGCCCATTTTTCATGTTTTATCTCGATGTACATGGAGGATGAGCGTGGCATGTTCATGCCTGTTAGGCAACATATAACCTTTCATGTGTTATTCAAATTATTCAATGATTGTGTTCATGAATAGATGTAGTGTTTTATGTTGAATGTCCCTCTTTCTGTATGTAAACAGAATGCATTAATAACAAAATTGCCGAATTGATTTACCTTAGCTTAAATGAAAACTTCCACATACATAGCTGATACAATAGACTCCACAGCTGAGGCTTGTTTGAGTGAACCAGGACATGCATAGTGAAGCAGTCTACTGATTCGACCATGGACGGGTCCTCTATTTTATAGGTTTGATATTACAAGATCGAGGCTTTTGTTATGCTATTATTAGCAAAATGTTGTTATCTTAACAGTACTGAAACGAATTATGTTATGAGATTCCCCTTTTGCCCCTATCTCCTCATTATAGTTACCTAACAAGGCAAGCCGTTCCTTTTAAAATCGACTTGAAAGCTTTAACATGCAATCAGAGCTGACGATTTAAACTCATTATTTTGCGGTTAAACCATGCGTGAAATACACAAAACAATGAGAATATTATTGTCATATTCATGGGTGGGTACTGAGGATATTTTTTAAGTGTATTAGGTCATACTACACCAATTCATTTTCAATAGACATCCATTATAGCTCTAAGCTCTGTACAGAGTTCCCTAATATAGGAAGTTTGTTTTTTCTTTCTTGTTTTGAAAGACCTATCTTAGTTTTATCAAAAAACGTACAAAAACCATACGTTGAGTATGTTTTGAAAAAGCTGTTTGGATCGGATGCTGCTGACCCTACTTGCATGTAGAAACATGAGGAAAATGTAAAATATACTTCTTTTTTTGATTATGCAACAAATTATGAATACATTGCACAAATGTATGATTTAACCTTCATAAGTACTCTTCAAAAATTGAATTTTATTATTTTTAGCAAGATTTTTTGGTTTGTTTGCCTTGTCAACCAATCAAAATTAAGAGATTCAGTGTACTAGCTCCGAATTTACCTGGAACTTTTTCCCTGCCCGCTGATTGGTTGGTAATTGGTGTAGCCTGGTCTATTAAGGGCAATGGCCATTATACATATGCTCTATAAAGAACATGTTAGTGTGGGAGACACGTTTGAGATTCTGTATCAAAATATGCCGATACTATTCAGAGAACGTTCTTAATAATTTGTGTTTGTTTCAAATTTAAATTTGACAACAGTTTTTCATTTGGTGAAAGAAGTGAATTTTTAAAAATTGACAATAGTTCTTCATATGGAGAAAGAAGAGATTGTTTAAACATTGACAACAGTTTTTCATTCTGTGGGAAAGTGGGCCTTTAAACACTATCGTGATTGACCATATGTCAACATCGGAGTATATACTCATAGTCGCAGATAACTTTAATGTCTTTCACAACAGCTTGCATTGAGAAGGGGATATGGATGTGACAAAATTTACGTTCGTTCTCGTGTTGGTGTGTTTCGTCAGCGAGATAAAATGTTCACACAAGAAAGGCCTCGGAGTTGGTTGGTGGAATTTCATTTGCGGTGACTTTGATGTTTTCGATAACATAGCATGGTGGTAGGTTTTCTTATTGTAATACCCCGTTTAACTGGTGAACCACTGTCTGAACTGGCTGCCAATTAATTTTCTTGTAAACCTGAATTGAAAGAAATGACATGAGTAGTGAAAACTAGACCGTTTTGTGAATACAAAATGTCCATATTTATGCTGAGTACATGTCCATATAGCATGTATGCTGAGTACATGTCCATATAGTATATATATGGTGAGTACATGTCCATATAGCATGTATGGTGAGTACATGTCAATATAGTACATGTATGGTGAGTACATGTCTATATAGCATGTACGGTGAGTACATGTCCATATAGCATGTATGGTGAGTACATGTCCATATAGCATGTACGGTGAGGACATGTCCATATAGCATGTATGGTGAGTACATGTCCAAATAGCATGTATGGTGAGTACATGACCATATAGTACATGCATGGTGAGTACATGTCCATATAGCATGTATGGTGAGTACATGTCCATACAGCATGTATGGTGAGTACATGTCTATATAGCATGTATGGTGAGTACATGACCATATAGTACATGTATGGTGAGTACATGTCCATATAGCATGTATGGTGAGTACATGTCCATATAGCATGTATGGTGAGTACATGTCTATATAGCATGTATGGTGAGTACATGACCATAACGTACATGTATGGAGAGTACATGTCCATATAGTACATGTATGGTGAGTACATGTCCATATAGCATGTATGGTGAGTACATGTCCATATAGTACATGTATGCTGAGTACATGTCCACATAGCATGTATGGTGAGTACATGACCATATAGTACATGTATGGTGAGTACATGTCCATATAGCATGTATGGTGAGTACATGACCATATAGTACATGTATGGTGAGTACATGTCTATATAGCATGTATGCTGAGTACATGTCCATATAGCATGTATGGTGAGTACATGTCCATATAGCATGTATGGTGAGAACATGTCCATATAGGACATGTATGGTGAGTACATGTCTATATAGCATGTATGGTGAGTACATGTCTATATAGCATGTATGCTGAGTACATGTCCATATAGCATGTATGGTGAGTACATGTCCATATAGCATGTATGCTGAGTACATGTCCATATAGCATGTATGGTGAGTACATGTCCATATAGTACATGTATGGTGAGTACATGTCTATATAGCATGTATGGTGAGTACCTGTCCATATAGCATGTATGGTGAGTACATGTCCATATAGCATGTATGGTGAGTACATGTCCATATAGTACATGTATGGTGAGTACATGTCCATATAGCATGTATGGTGAGTACCTGTCCATATAGCATGTATGGTGAGTACATGTCCATATAGCATGTATGGTGAGTACATGTTCATATAGCAAGTATGGTGAGTTCATGTCCATATAGCATGTATGGTGAGTACATGTCCATATAGCATGTATGGTGAGTACATGTCCATATAGCATGTATGCTGAGTACATGTCCATATAGCATGTATGGTGAGTACATGTCCATATAGTACATGTATGCTGAGTACATGTCCATATAGCATGTATGGTGAGTACATGTCCATATAGTACATGTATGGTGAGTACATGTCCATATAGCATGTATGGTGAGTACATGTCCATATAGTACATGTATGGTGAGTACATGTCCATATAGCATGTATGGTGAGTACATGTCCATATAGTACATGTATGGTGAGTACATGTCCATATAGCATGTATGGTGAGTACATGTCCATATAGTACATGTATGGTGAGTACATGTCTATATAGCATGTATGGTGAGTACATGTCCATATAGTACATGTATGGTGAGTACATGTCCATATAGCATGTATGGTAAGTGCATATCCATATAGTACATGTATGGTGAGTACATGTCTATATAGCATGTATGGTGAGTACATGTCCATATAGCATGTATGGTGAGTACATGTCTATATAGCATGTACGGTGAGTACATGTCCATATAGCATGTATGGTGAGTACATGTCCATACAGCATGTATGGTGAGTACATGTCTATATATCATGTATGGTGAGTACATGACCATATAGTACATGTATGGTGAGTACATGTCCATATAGCATGTATGGTGAGTACATGTCCATATAGCATGTATGGTGAGTACATGTCCATATAGCATGTATGCTGAGTACATGTCCATATAGCATGTATGGTGAGTACATGTCCATATAGCATGTATGGTGAGTACATGTCTATATAGCATGTATGGTGAGTACATGACCATATAGTACATGTATGGTGAGTACATGACCATATAGTACATGTATGGTGAGTACATGTCCATATAGCATGTATGGTGAGTACATGTCCATAAAGCATGTATGGTGAGTACATGTCCATATAGCATGTATGCTGAGTACATGTCCATATAGCATGTATGGTGAGTACATGTCCATATAGCATGTATGGTGAGTACATGTCTATATAGCATGTATGGTGAGTACATGACCATATAGTACATGTATGGTGAGTACATGTCCATATAGTACATGTATGGTGAGTACATGTCAATATAGCATGTATGGTGAGTACATGTCCATATAGTACATGTATGCTGAGTACATGACCATATAGCATGTATGGTGAGTACATGTCCATATAGCATGTATGGTGAGTACATGACCATATAGTACATGTGTGGTGAGTACATGTCTATATAGCATGTATGCTGAGTACATGTCCATATAGCATGTATGGTGAGTACATGTCCATATAGCATGTATGGTGAGTACATGTCCATATAGTACATGTATGGTGAGTACATGTTTATATAGCATGTATGGTGAGTACATGTCTATATAGCATGTATGCTGAGTACATTTCCATATAGCATGTATGGTGAGTACATGTCCATATAGCATGTATGCTGAGTACATGTCCATATAGCATGTATGGTGAGTTCATGTCCATATAGTACATGTATGGTGAGTACATGTCTATATAGCATGTATGGTGAGTTCATGTCCATATAGTACATGTATGGTGAGTACATGTCTATATAGCATGTATGGTGAGTACATATCCATATAGCATGTATGGTGAGTACATGTCTATAAAGCATGTATGGTGAGTACATGTCCATATAGCAAGTATGGTGAGTACATGTCCATATAGCATGTATGGTGAGTACATGTCCATATAGCATGTATGGTGAGTACATGTCCATATAGCATGTATGGTGAGTACATGTCTATATAGCATGTATGCTGAGTACATGTCCATATAGCATGTATGGTGAGTACATGTCCATATAGCATGTATGGTGAGTACATGTCCATATAGTACATGTATGGAGTGTACATGTCCATATAGCATGTATGGTGAGTACATGTCCATATAGTACATGTATGGTGAGTACATGTCCATATAGCATGTATGGTGAGTACATGTCCATATAGTACATGTATGGTGAGTACATGTCCATATAGCATGTATGGTGAGTACATGTCCATATAGTACATGTGTGGTGAGTACATGTCTATATAGCATGTATGGTGAGTACATGTCCATATAGTACATGTATGGTGAGTACATGTCCATATAGCATGTATGGTGAGTACATATCCATATAGTACATGTATGGTGAGTACATGTCCATATAGCATGTATGGTGAGTACATGTCCATATAGCATGTATGGTAAGTGCATATCCATATAGTACATGTATGGTGAGTACATGTCTATATAGCATGTATGGTGAGTACATGTCCATATAGCATGTATGGTGAGTACATGTCTATATAGCATGTACGGTGAGTACATGTCCATATAGCATGTATGGTGAGTACATGTCCATACAGCATGTATGGTGAGTACATGTCTATATATCATGTATGGTGAGTACATGACCATATAGTACATGTATGGTGAGTACATGTCCATATAGCATGTATGGTGAGTACATGTCCATATAGCATGTATGGTGAGTACATGTCCATATAGCATGTATGGTGAGTACATGTCTATATATCATGTATGGTGAGTACATGACCATATAGTACATGTATGGTGAGTACATGTCCATATAGTACATGTATGGTGAGTACATGTCAATATAGCATGTATGGTGAGTACATGTCCATATAGTACATGTATGCTGAGTACATGACCATATAGCATGTATGGTGAGTACATGTCCATATAGCATGTATGGTGAGTACATGACCATATCGTACATGTGTGGTGAGTACATGTCTATATAGCATGTATGCTGAGTACATGTCCATATAGCATGTATGGTGAGTACATGTCCATATAGCATGTATGGTGAGTACATGTCCATATAGTACATGTATGGTGAGTACATGTCTATATAGCATGTATGGTGAGTACATGTCTATATAGCATGTATGCTGAGTACATGTCCATATAGCATGTATGGTGAGTACATGTCCATATAGCATGTATGGTGAGTTCATGTCCATATAGTACATGTATGGTGAGTACATGTCTATATAGCATGTATGGTGAGTTCATGTCCATATAGTACATGTATGGTGAGTACATGTCTATATAGCATGTATGGTGAGTACATGTCCATATAGCATGTATGGTGAGTACATGTCCATATAGCAAGTATGGTGAGTACATGTCCATATAGTACATGTGTGGTGAGTACATGTCTATATAGCATGTATGGTGAGTACATGTCCATATAGCATGTACGGTGAGTACATGTCCATATAGCATGTATGGTGAGTACATGTCCATATAGCATGTATGGTGAGTACATGTCCATATAGCATGTATGGTGAGTACATGTCTATATAGCATGTATGCTGAGTACATGTCCATATAGCATGTATGGTGAGTACATGTCCATATAGCATGTATGGTGAGTACATGTCCATATAGTACATGTATGGTGAGTACATGTCCATATAGCATGTATGGTGAGTACATGTATATATAGTACATGTATGGTGAGTACATGTCCATATAGCATGTATGGTGAGTACATGTCCATATAGTACATGTATGGTGAGTACATGTCCATATAGCATGTATGGTGAGTACATGTCCATATAGTACATGTGTGGTGAGTACATGTCTATATAGAATGTATGGTGAGTACATGTCCATATAGTACATGTATGGTGAGTACATGTCCATATAGCATGTATGGTGAGTACATATCCATATAGTACATGTATGGTGAGTACATGTCCATATAGCATGTATGGTGAGTACATGTCCATATAGCATGTATGGTGAGTACATGTCTATATAGCATGTACGGTGAGTACGTGTCCATATAGCATGTATGGTGAGTACATGTCTATATAGCATGTATGGTGAGTACATGTCCATATAGCATGTATGGTGAGTACATGCCCTTATAGCATGTATGGTGAGTACATGTCCATATAGCATGTATGGTGAGTACATGTCTATATAGCATGTATGGTGAGTACATGCCCTTATTGTATACTTTCATTTTGTCCCGTTTAGTTTGCATTGAGCTACGCGTGCAATATTCTACGATATTGCACACATTGTTATTGCACCGGAACTTTTTCTCGCGCTTGCTAAGAGCCGCGAAATAGAAATAAGGAACTACTTTCAAATAAAAGAACGGAATCCTGCCTATAGTGTCAACAAAAAAAACGACGTGTTTTTGTTCAACCTTTTGTGGCAGAAATTGATAAAATAATTGAAATGGTCACTCCACTCATCCGACGTCGACGTCGTTTTCGCGCAAAGTAATCATCCACACATTATGAAACTGAATGACAAGAAAGAAATTCCATCAAAAGCTATAAAAATAACACAAATACAATGAAAAGTAATAGTCATACAATTAACATTGATCGAAAACAATATGAAAGTATACAATAAAAAGGTTATTAAATTTGTATGGCTAAATATTACTTGGAACTCGTTGTTTTGGCGCAGGACGACGAGCTTGCGCGTATGCTGAGTGTGTATTGCATGTATGCTGAGTGTGTATTGCATGTATGCTGAGTGTGTACTGCATGTATGCTGAGTGTGTATTGCATGTATGCTGAGTAGCATGTATGCTGAGTGTGTATTTCACGTATGCTGAGTGTGTACTGCATGTATGCTGAGTGTGTATTGCATGTATGCTGAGTGTGTATTTCACGTATGCTGAGTGTGTATTGCACGTATGCTGAGTGTGTATTGCATGTATGCTGAGTGTGTATTGCATGTATGCTGAGTGTGTACTGCATGTATGCTGAGTGTGTATTGCATGTATGCTGAGTGTGTATTTCACGTATGCTGAGTGTGTATTGCACGTATGCTGAGTGTGTATTGCATGTATGCTGAGTGTGTATTGCATGTATGCTGAGTGTGTACTGCATGTATGCTGAGTGTGTATTGCATGTATGCTGAGTGTGTACTGCATGTATGATGAGTGTGTATTGTTGTTTTGGCGCAGGACGACTCGCAAGCTTTGCCAAAACAACTCGTTCCAAGTAATATTTAGCCATACAAATTCAATTACCTATAATATAGCATGTACGGTGAGTACATGTCCTTACTGTATACTTTCATATTGTCCCGTTTATTTTGCATTGAGCTAAGTGTGCAATATTCTACGATATTGCACAAATTGATATTGCACCGGAACTTTTTCTCGTGCTTGCTAAGAGCCGCGAAATAGAAATAAGGAACTACTTTCAAATCAAATAACGGAATCCTTCCTATAGTGTCAACAAAAAATACGTGTTTTTTTTCAACCTTTTATGGCAGAAATTGATAAAATAATTGAAACGGTCACTCACCCACTGTTTTTAACGTAAAATGGTAAACAAACTTTAGAAAATCCTTGATGTTTTTAATTACGTCATCCGACGTCGACGTCGTTTTCGCGCATAATAATCATCCACACAAAATGAAACTGAATGAAAAGATAGGAATTCCATTAAAAGCTATAAAAAAATAACACAAATACAAAGAAAAGTAATAGTCATACAATTAACATTGATCGAAAACAATATGAAAGTAAACAATAAAAAGGTTATTGAATGTGTATGGCTAAATATTACTTGGAACTCGTTGTTTTGGCGCATGACGACGAGCTTGCGCGTATGCTGAGTGTGTATTGCATGTATGCTGAGTGTGTATTGCATGTATGCTGAGTGTGTACTGCATGTATGCTGAGTGTGTATTGCATGTATCCTGAGTGTGTACTGCATGTATGATGAGTGTGTATTGCATGTATGCTGAGTAGCACGTATGCTGAGTGTGTATTGCACGTATGCTGAGTTTGTATTGCATGTATGCTGAGTGTGTATTGCATGTATGCTGAGTAGCACGTATGCTGAGTGTGTATTGCACGTATGCTGAGTGTGTATTGCATGTATGCTGAGTGTGTATTGCATGTATGCTGAGTAGCATGTATGCTGAGTGTGTATTGCATGCATGCTGAGTGTGTATTGCATGTATGCTGAGTGTGTATTGCATGTATGCTGAGTAGCACGTATGCTGAGTGTGTATTGCACGTATGCTGAGTGTGTATTGCATGTATGCTGAGTGTGTATTGCATGTATGCTGAGTAGCACGTATGCTGAGTGTGTATTGCATGTATGCTGAGTGCGTATTGCATGTATGCTGAGTAGCATGTATGCTGAGTGTGTATTGCATGCATGCTGATTGTGTATTGCATGTATGCTGAGTGTGTATTGCATGTATGCTGAGTGTGTATAGCATGTATGCTGAGTGTGTATTGCATGTATGCTGAGTGTATATTGCATGTATGCTGAGTGTGTATTGCATTTATGCTGATTGTGTATTGCATGTATGCTGAGTGTGTATTGCATGTATGCTGAGTAGCACGTATGCTGAGTGTGTATTGCACATATGCTGAGTGTGTATTGCACGTATGCTGAGTGTGTATTGCATGTATGCTGAGTGTGTATTGCATGTATGCTGAGTGTGTATTGCATTTATGCTGAGTGTGTATTGCATGTATGCTGAGTAGCACGTATGCTGATTGTGTATTGCATGTATGCTGAGTGTGTATTGCATTTATGCTGATTGTGTATTGCATGTATGCTGAGTGTGTATTGCATGTATGCTGAGTGTGTATTGCATGTATGCTGGGTGTGTATAGCATGTATGCTAAGTGTGTATTGCGTGTATGCTGAGTCGGTATTGCGTGTATGCTGAGTGTGTATTGCGTGTATGCTGAGTGTGTATTGCATGTATGCTGAGTGTGTATTGCATGTATGCTGAGTGTGTATAGCATGTATGCTGAGTGTGTATAGCATTTATGCTGAGTGTGTATTGCATTTATGCTGAGTGTGTATAGCACGTATGCTGAGTGTGTATTGCACGTATGCTGAGTGCGTATTGCATTGATGCTGAGTGTGTATAGCATGTATGCTGAGTGTGTATTGCATTTATGCTGAGTGTGTATTGCATGTATGCTGAGTGTGTATTGCATGTATTCTGAGTAGCACGTATGCTGAGTGTGTATTGCACGTATGCTGAGTGTGTTTTGCACGTATGCTGAGTGTGTATTGCATGTATGCTGAGTGTGTATTGCATGTATGCTGGGTGTGTATTGCATTTATGCTGAGTGTGTATTGCATGTATGCTGAGTAGCACGTATGCTGAGTGTGTATTGCATGTATGCTGAGTGTGTATTGCATTTATGCTGATTGTGTATTGCATGTATGCTGAGTGTGTATTGCATGTATGCTGGGTGTGTATAGCATGTATGCTGAGTGTGTATTGCATGTATGCTGAGTCGGTATTGCATGTATCCTGAGTGTGTATTGCATGTATGCTGAGTGTGTATTGCATGTATGCTGAGTGTGTATAGCATTTATGCTGAGTGTGTATTGCATTTATGCTGAGTGTGTATAGCACGTATGCTGAGTGTGTATTGCACGTATGCTGAGTGTGTATTGCATTTATGCTGAGTGTGTATAGCATGTATGCTGAGTGTGTATTGCATTTATGCTGAGTGTGTATTGCATGTATGCTGAGTGTGTATTGCATTTATGCTGAGTGTGTATAGCATTTATGCTGAGTGTGTATTGCATGTATGCTGAGTGTGTATTGCATGTATGCTGAGTGTGTATTGCATTTATGCTGAGTGTGTATTGCATGTATGCTGAGTGTGTATTGCATTTATGCTGAGTGTGTATTGCATTTATGCTGAGTTTGTATAGCATGTAAGCTGAGTGTGTATTGCATGTTAATCTTTCGGATTCTACTTTAATTAAAGCTGGAGTTCATTCTCATAACAGAGTTAGCGAGTCACAATCTTTATGTGACCATCGTTTTTATCGCTTTTTGGTTTGACCTCATGTGTGCGTGTGTGTGCGTGCGTGCGTGCGTGCGTGCATGCGAGCGTGCTTGTGTGCGTGCGTGCGTGTGTATGTGAATTTATCGCAGTCATGTATATACTCCTCAAAATAATTTAAGGACCACGTTTAGACTTTCGTGATAAGTGATGTAATTGAACAATTCACTGTCTTTTTAAGTTTAGTTGAATTATTTTACAAGTGTAACATTACACACATGTATTAACGTTTTATATGAATATGAAATCTATAATATTAAAGAATAAGTAATTATTACTGTTCTGTTTTATAGTTCTTAATTATGTTGGAGAGTATATAAGGACATTGTCGCTTAGGGGCCGGATTATCTGCCATGACATGTGTAACATTCCAATAAACATGTTTCATTGGGTCTAGAAATCAAGACTTTAAACAAGTGTGAATGCGCATCATGTTCGAAAACCTCGGGAAAGACATAGTAGCTCGTCTCGCTCAGGGTTACTGTTATTTAAAATTGGCATAGTAATCGGATAACTAAAACAATAGCACGAATGCTTGCGATTTTTTACCGCTAGCGCCTGCTGATCGTTTAAATGAGGTCGCAAAACATATGAAAAGTGTTCGTCAAGATAATAAAACTTATCAGAAAAATTCGTGTTACATACATATTTTATTTCTGACCAAAGGAATTAGAGATTTTCTAAAAGGGTGTGACTAATTATATGGGTCAGAAATTTTTATCTATGGTAATAAGATACAAAAAAAATCTCATTGTTGCAATTTTTAGGTGTTGACCGTTAGGAGTAGACATTTCAGTAATTTAAGCTATATATTGTTCAATTAAATATATATTTTACGCAAACTATTTCCTTCTCTTTTTTTTCTTTTTTGTTTTGTTTGCATTACACATTATACAAATACTTACAATGTCGCCGAATTGAAAGGCAGTCAGTGACTTGAATATTCATATACTAACTAACGAGTCCAGAGACCCACTTTCTTTCCTTTGGTAAATATATTTGGTATGAAAAAACTGATACGCTTGAATTTTCGTCAAATTGTATTATTAAGAAATATCACAGACATAGTAACCAATGAAGTAGCCACAATATCACCTTAACTTTCCTTCTATCTTCTCTCTCTTTTATTCACTGATTTTATTAAGAATTCATTCAAAAGATTCATATTGAATATCAAAATGGGTTTATAATAAAACAAAAATATTTTCAACATAAGAAGTTGTATAAAAACCTGTTTAAAGATAAAGAATCTCATAATGTTTGGCTTTTCTATTAAAAATCAAGGTTTGACAAAGTAAAAGTTTCCGCTGAACTCCATTTTTGTTGAAAATGGTAGATTTGTGATGTGTTTTGGCATAAATAAAACTTGTATATAAAACTCTTCAAGATACAAGTTTTGAAAGTTGGGCAACATTTTGTGAAATATTCGCACTGTCCCACATGAAATTCAGGTAAATTTCACAGTGTCCTATCTGTTTGTTATTAGGTCTGTGGAAAAATGCAGCAATCGCCTTAAGCCTCTTTCTTTTAAATGGAAAATATATTGCCGCCTTATGAACAATGATTTACGTTCCGATCTGTGAATATAGAATATAAAATTGCACGAAGAAAAATCAAGAAAGCACTTTTTTAATGATTTTGAAGGATACTTATAATTCGTGAGTTTCTGTCTCATCAACTCATTTTCACGTGCGTTTTCAGAAAACTGAGAAGTAACGAATACCCCTTAAAATACAACATGTTATCTTATTTGTCAGGGTTTTTTGCCACTGACCGTTCCAAGGTGGTAGTCCTATTGACAACCCTTTTGTGTTTGTGATGTCTTATTTTGCCTTTTAAAGTTGTTATTTGGTTTCTGCGTGTGTTTGTGGTTGACTGTCGTCCTTGAATGCTACTTTTCCTGTTCGATTTTTGTATCTGCTTTGACAAAATGGAAGTCATTAATATACATGATTTAATATGTACAAGATTCTGTAAATCACCGTAAGGAAAGACAGTTGTTTAGATTTAATTTTTAGTTAAGTCTTTTTTTATGACCTCAACCACTCAGCTGTGATATTTTAATCACTTGTCGTCCGTCCGTCTGTCTGTCTGTCAACAATGGGTTTAAACACAGCTGAAACCCATTTTCGTATTTTTTTATTATAAAGTTTGGTCTAACGTATCCTTTAGAAACTCCTCTATATGACTTCCGGTCTTAAAGGGACACACGGCAATCTTGATTTTTTAAAAACTCGCGGCGTCCCCTGAGTTTTTCTACATAACTTGAATAGTCATTAATATTAATTATAATAATTTATGTAAAGCAAATTATTTTTGCATATAACATTCTGAACTAAACTCAAAATTGTATTTAAATATATGCAAGCAGATTTAAAGCCAAAATCATACAGGATTAATATATCGAGCGGCACATTTTAATGGTTGATAAAGAGTTCAAGATTGCCACGTGTCCCTTTCAAATACGTGCACGACACCTTATCTGAAACATCCAGATATTGACCTGTTTCGAGTTTGTTCTTATCGTGCCAACTCATACAGTAATTATATGTAGTTGGCATTTATTGATATAAATGCAACCCGTTTCATTTTAACACATACATGTATAAAGTAGACATAAAACGCAACAAAGTGTACTGTAATGACAATAATGATTTGAAGATGCACATGTAATGATGAAGTAAACGCAGCATGCAAATTATACGGCTCTAACATTATAATATATTTATCAGGTACGACTGGCAAATGAATATGAACCAACATTACTTTAAATGGATGCATTGTCCACAACTGCACAACCATACATGGCACTACGTACCAATGGTCAATGACTACCCAATGAAACCTGCTAATACTACAACCATACTCCTGCAACACAACCATGCACCAATTCTTGGATTCAACGAGCCAAACCACAGAGAGCAAGCAAATATGACCGCACTGGAAGCCGCGTCTTTATGGCCGGAAATTGAGAAACACGCCAATGGAAGACCACTTGTGAGTCCGGCAGCGGTGCCATGTGGAGGTAATTGCGTGGCAGATGTGAACCAGTGGTTTGACGATTTCTTCAAACATTGCAATGGTTGTCGTGTGGATTACCTAGCGACGCATTATTACGGTCATTATTGCAATGCGAACGATACCATGCACTATTTACAGGGCATGTACGCTCGGTACGGCAAGAAGATCTGGTTGACTGAGTTCGCATGTCCCCATGTCACAAACCCTCACAAACAACTTCACTATATGCAGCAGCTCCTGCCACTGCTCGAGGAGGCTGACTACGTGTATAGGTAACTAATACAATGTAGATATTATATGCAGTTAATGCACTATAAAATCCTGTATTAAGAGACAAAGGGAAGACACAATTTGGTATACTAGCACAGTTGGTGTCTAAAAACAGATTCATTTTATTTAAAACTTACAATTAGTAACAGAAAACTGTCTCATAATGCAGATGATCTCTTGATACAGATGACCTCTTGAGCAGGTTTGACTATATATTTCATTACGACCTGTATTAAGTTAATATAATATACTGCTAGCCGCCGAGCCAAACAGCAATGAATCCTTTGCTTTGAATTATAGGTACAGACGCCATCCGCACGTTCACGGAAGTATACATCCCATAATGCCGGCATAGATAGCCTCCGTATTTTAACTGAACAAACCCTAAATACCACACATGTAGGCATACAACTCACCAAAGAAAAGAATACCCCTCATGAATAGACTCAATAAAACCGAGTCTGCTACTTTTATCTCTTGTTTGTTGCTTCCAAGGGATCCACTTTTCAGTATTTAACCCACTGTATAATTTCAGACATGAACAATATTTTCGAAATATCTCGCTCCTGTGTAATATCTCTTTCCCTATTTGGAAACTAAACCACGCCCAACCCATGAATACAACCGTAAAACCGCATTCGCAACATCTCATACACCGCAGCATTACCCGAATGTTATACACAGGTTTCCATATTGGTTACGTCATCGCGCCTTAGATTCCCGCCAAAACAAATTTGCATTAAAAATCAAAGTTATCATCCAAATGTTGAAATGTTATTCAGCCGATTGCTCCATCAGTAGTTTATTTACATGAAATCAGTGATAAAACCTTCATCTGCATTGTAAAACACAAACACTCAACGTAAACTATACATCAACAAGTGTCGCTAGCGGCCATATTGTTTACATGACAACAGTGCACTATTTTCTGTGCCGTTGCCTTCCGGCGATCAGAATGTCAAGATTTTGAAAATACCGAACCGCAGTAATACACACGAGGCGGGATCCCGAAGAATGATGGGGTTGGCCGAGCGTTCAGGATTGACAAAACCGTCAAACGCGATAACCGGGAATTGTCACATGCCTGAGTTGGGCGGTGGAAAGTTTCCAAATACGGAACGAGCGGGATATTTATCAACATATCACCTAAAATATATACAGTGTTTACAAAAATGACTATATCGGCGTGATATTTTTCTCTTTGATGAGTTGTATGCATGCATGTGTGAAATTTAAGGTTTAGTCAATTGATATACGGCCGTTGTTTATGCAGGCATTGCGTGATGTTTTCAGAAACATTTCGGGTGAAAGTGCGAATGTCGTTCCAGATATATACCAACATGTCAAAGCAATGGATTCGTGGCTATATTGTAGGTACATACATGTACTACCATGATAGCCATGATCCTCACGGCTGACACACTGCAAACATTAAAATAATAAACCCAGTTTATATATTATTTAGAGCTTAATATACAGCCGTGGTGTGCCTTTTGTCGATAAAGGCACACCTAGTGCCGTAATGGCCCGATGGTCATGCTCCAGCAGGTATGCCATTATCGACAAAAAGCTCACCACGGTCGTATATTACCCTCTAAATAATACATGTATACACAATTATCTCAATGAGTCAAGTCAACATCTACGGGCGTCAACATTGAAACGAAACACTTAAAATGGTCGTCGTTATAGACAATATAATGTGCAGGTTGTGTTTGTTTATTGAGAAGCTGTACTTAGAGTTGAACATTTCGCAATCAACTTTCGTAAATATGAGGATACATGTTTTATATCTACAGGTATGCATGGTGGGTGTCTAGAGAAACTCATCCTTCCGGCTTTAGCAACGTTGCTGTTAGTTTGCTAGAAGCGAACTCCTCCACATTGACGACCCTTGGTAAATTCTACAACAGTTTCCAAGGAAGCGCCCCCAATCCTGCTGTCGTCGGATGAACAAGCAAGAACACCTCGTGCTGATTTGTATTTGAAATATTCATACTATAGCATCGTTAAATTGTGTTATTGTGCTTTCGCAAAATACAACAGGATATTCATTTTACGACATTAAGTTTATAAATGTCAAATCATGAATGTTTATGTCCATAAAAGTTCGTTTGGATGTGTACAAGAGGCGATTTTGTAGATAAAGTTCGCTGGATTTTAGTCTATTTCGTGGTCATTATATTTAGCTGGATCTGTTTAAAAGTTCATATCGTGGTCATTTAAGTTCGTTAGTCTATTTTGTGGTCATTATATTTAGCTGGATATATTTAAAAGTTCATTTCGTGGTCATTTAATTTCGTTGGATTCATTTAAGAGTAAATTTTCGTTCATTATATATACTAAAACGAAAAAGAAACACAACTCGGGAATTTCCGTTATATAGTGTATGTACAATATTCTGCTGTATAAAACACATAAAAAGTAGATATAAAAATCGAAAAAGAAAAGTAGCATTCAAGGACAGCACTCAACCACAAACACACACAGAAACAAAGAACACGTTTTAAAAATTAATAAAAAACAAGATAAGACATCACAAACACAAAATAGTTGACAAGAGGGCTACCGCCTTGGAACGGTCAGTGGCAGAAAATGCCGCTGGTGGTTTAAACCAGGTTCTAGAGTGCACCAAACCTCCCACATACCCTATTCATCAGGTTCTAGGGTGCACCAATCCTCCCACATACCCTCAACATCCCCCAAAACGGGACAGTGTAAATAAAGATAGCCCCGCCAGGTTATAATCTCCAACAAACAAGGCAGCATTAGTAGGCAAATAAGTAAAACACATAAATGACCATGTATATATAATATAAAAAAACTAAAGCCAAGAAAGTCACAAAGTAAGTACTCAGTGACTTAGCAGAGCAAGAGCAACAAGAAAACAAATCGTTAAGGGTACGACAATACAAGATTAAAGACAAACATCAAACGCTACCGTCCTATAAGGATTTAGGCAGACGTCATCATAGGGTCCACAATCTGTCCGGTCATCAGACAAACAAAGAGGAAAGCATAGTGGCGAACAGTAAATGGGTCTACCACTAAACATGCAGTGCGTTGCAAAATGATAATATGATATGGTCATAACCTATTTTGATAAACTTTTTAACAAGTTTAAAAAAGATCGTATGAAAGTGATATTTATGACCAAGGATCTTACGCAGTGTGTAAATCACATCATCATAGAAATCAGGTTGTGATGGTCCTTGTAGCAGAAGAGTTTTTAAATTACTTTTATATTTTAAAAGTAGATCAGGGTTGCGATAATTAAATTTTGCAAAAGATTTCTCGAAGTTTATGGTAACGGTAGCCCTGCTGAAGTAGCTTTTTAGTTGTACAAATGTTACAAATATTAAAGTAATCATCACGGCTACAAGCACTAGAAAAAAAGAATAAGTTGAGAAACATAGATCCCATAAAAATTAGTTCGAGTAACATCCCCATCTACAAGGGGATAATTAATAATATCAAAATTAAAATCATCTCTCTTGTCATCATTTTACTAATTATTTCGCCTTTTCAATAGAGAATTGTAAATCAAGAAACGAAGCCACAGTATCAGAAATGTTAGCCGTGTTGAGTTGAATTCTTTAGGATAGATATTATTAACCATAGTAGAAAAGAAAGGATTGTCAATGTTCAATATGTCATCCAGATACCTAGAGGTGTCATTAAAGGTTTCAATTACATCTGCCTGAGTATCGGATGAAAGATTCAACATGAAATCTCCTTCATAGCAATACAAGAACAAATCTGTGACAAGAGGTGCACAGTTGGTACCTATAGGGATACCAACAATTTGTCTATAAACGGTAGTTCCATGCCTGACGAAAATATTATCTAAAGGGAAAATGAGTGCTTCACAAACTTCTTGACAAGTCCACATAGTGTAATTGTCTAAACTGCCGTTAGTTAAAAAACGCTTTAATATTGTTACAGGTCAAAAATGTAGTTTTTTCTCTAGCGAAGTTTTTTTAATAAGAGCAATAAGCTTGTCTTTGATAAGGTGGTGTGGTAAGGTTGTATATAATGTAGAGAAGTCATAAGTACTTATAGATGAAACTTGACGTTTACTGCAAATTTTATTAAGAACGTCTCCTGAATTTTAAATAGGAGACCAACATAAGTTAATCCCAAAGTTTTCATAAGCGTTTTAGCGCAATGATCCTAAAATCTTGTCATCTTTAAATATGAGTTTTCTTAAGGTGTCCATATACGTCAATGTCAAGGGTCTATGGTATCAACGGGCGGTGGGGATGGTTTTTGATGGCGTCATGCCAGTGAACTTTGAGCATGAACATTAATGGTGACACCTGCAAGACGTCAACATCAGCTTATTATAAATGTCAGTAAAGACAATTATTTGATTAGTTCGAAATAAATTTAATGTTAGTAATTCAAATACGCAAACAAACTTTTTTAAATTAATAATGAATATTATACTTTTCTATCGAAACGATAGCTACAAGATGGCAATGGTAAGATGACACATTAAGACTGGAGAGAAGTACTAAATCACGGGGTGGACTAGTGCTTTGTACGTATTTGATCTTATAACAAGATTTTTACTTCTGATAAATTAAAAGCGCAGAGTTATGTTGCTTGAAGTACTGAACATTTGGTATAATCGTTTAATAAAAGATCGATGCTTATGTTGACACCTAGGTATTTGACACTGCTGACTGTTTGTAGGGTGTGACTTTTCAATGTGTAAGTTGAGTATTGGAGTTTTTGTTCATGTTACATGGATGACTTCACAACTACCTGAAATGAACTTCACATGCCATTGTTCTTGGAGTTTGTCAAGGTCCCGCTTCAGAAATTAAGCACCGAAAGCCAGGTACACAGTGGTATCATTGTCTTGTCTTTGACATGATGTTGTCCGGTAGGCCAATAATAATATAAGTGGAACTTGTAGTACTCTGGAGGAAAGGGGATATAGTGCGACGTCAATGACTACCTGTTACAGTCTACTTGACAAGAAGCACCGATCCACTGTAGAGACTAACCTCTGATGCCATATTGACGTATCTTGAGCAACCGATTTTCGTGGCTTACGTTATCGAAGAGCTTTCTAAAATCCAGTAAGATAAGGTCGTAACAGGTCCTCCACCAGCATGAACAGTTGTTTCCCACGACCTTTTTGTAGTGGAACTCATGACGTATAGTACAGTATGATAGGTTTGTTCAGGTATTACATTTGAGGCAATAATATGCTTCAGGACTTTGAATACTTTGCAGGAAGAGTTTGTATGTATTAGCGCTATTCCAGTATTTTGGATGATAGGGGCTTTCTCATCACGGATCTACTGTAACACCCACGGCTTTGTGTTACTAGGCCCGCTACCTGTTATGGTTCTGGTATTTCAGCAATTTTTAAATACCGTCCACAGTTATTGTGAGTTTAGGCATAATTGGTTGCCAGTTATTGCCTTTCTCTGACTAAGAGGAGGTTGGTAGTTTACCTTGGTCAGCATGGTCTTCTCAAGCAATTTGAGCAATTTGAGCTAATTGAGACGAAGGGGACCTATGAAGGTAAATACAGACGACTGAAATTGTTTGTTAAACTTTCCTGTGTTGTCAATGCGTAATGTGCCATTTTTCAAGAGTGGATATTCCGTTGGAAAATTGTTCTGAGTACTGTTTTTTGGATCGTCGCTTTAAGAGAATCCAAGGAGATTGTTTATATGAGTCGTGTGCAACTTTTATCTTGCACTTTATGTTATGTTTGGTATTCAAGAAGCCTTGTCCGTCCTTCGTTAGCGTTAGTGTTTATGATGTTTATACCTTGCGCATGTTTCTTTTAATGTTCTGAGTTATCAACGAGAGAGAGGTTCACTATTTATGGTCGTCTGTTGTATGTGGGTTGCAATACCTGTTTGAATGGCCATCTAAGTTCTCTACAGATGTTTTTCATATAGCTTACCATGATCACATCTTTTAATTTAGACATGTGCTCTTTGAAGCAATCACAATCCACACATGTGTATATGTGCATTGTCCAATTTTTATTTGAGACCTCATGTTCACTTCTGAGTAGTCATGGTCTGCGAAGCCAGAGAGGGTACTTACTTTGTTTACAAAAACAGGGTTGTTAGTTAGGAATACATCTAGGTCATGTTCACCCCTAGTTGATTCAGTGATAATTTGTGTCAATTTGTTTTCGTCTAGTAAGTCCGTAAATCCTTAAGACGCATTTATGAACTTATAGGCAGGTTTGATGTATGGTAAGTTGTCTTCCCATGTGAATTTGGGTAAATTAAAGTCGTCCTACATTCACATCTGCCTTTTGATTTGACTTACCAGTTCCAGTCTGGTTTGAGATGTTAAGATGCATTCAGTTTGTACTAGGCAGCAATGTGTAGTGGTTTGTTTGGACCCTACGAGTTTAAATGTAATGTCGCAGTCAGTCTCAAACTGGGTGGTTCTGCGAGCATCAAAATGTCTTTTTACCAAAATAATTACACACCTTGACCCTCTGCCTTTTCTGAAGGTCTGGACGGATTTGGTCAAGAACAGCATGAAACTCACCTATTCTAAAGGAAAAAAAGAAACTCGGGAATTTGCGTTATACAATTATTGCATACTTAATTACATGTAATAGTTCGTTCATAAACGAACGTTACAGCTAGTTAGAGAAAATACTAAACTGTAATACTGCCTTTTTTTAAAAACAGTACATTGTGTAACACGAAATTACTAAATTTTTAACTTTTAAGCCAGTTTAGTGCTGTATATAATGTAAAAATAAACTGCAACATCTTACATCCTAAGTCCTAAGTCAAGGACTAGTCAACCAAAAGCACGCATATAAAACACAACAGTTACAAATTTTATCGCTTCAAAGTTTCATTATTGACAGAATACGCGTTTGGCTCAAACAGGTGATGTTTGAGCCAAACGCGTATTCTATCAACAATGAAACTTTGAAGCGATAATATTTGGTAGTATTTTTCCGACAGAAAAGTTCTAATGTAGCCATGTTAAAAGCAGCATATTACACATACAATATATAGCGGATATTTCCGAATTGCGTTTCTTTATTCCTTTAGTATAAAACATTATTTATGTTTTTATTTGGAGATTGAGCATTTAAATGTAACACTTTTTATGAGAGTTGGTTGCTCGGACTCCGTATCTGACGACCGACTGTCAATGGAATGGAATTGAATTGAGTTTTAAAGTGCAACAGAGAGACTGGTGCAACAACACATGACAGGTTATATGGCGCCTAACAGGAATGAACGTGCCAGACTCATCCTCCATTTACATCAAGATGAAATATGGAGTATGGGCCTAGAACCTTCCTACCTGAAAAACTGCAGAGTTGCTGCACATTCTATAGTAGACATTCCATTAACGATGAAGCCACGTTTCCACGTTTGCATACGCGGTGTCATGATAAAGACCTTGAATGAGCATGATAAAAAATGACAAAACGAATATGAATGGGGAGTCCTACCCCTCTGCATGTGTCAGTTTGTTTGTGAGATTACAGTGATTGTATTTTACCCAGGCAACCACACGGGATTGAAACGATGACAACGAGGGCCTATTTGCCGAGACTGCATGACTGGAAAGCCGCATGCTAACAATCCCAATGTTTCGCCGTCAATATCTTGGCATACTGGATGGTACCATTGTGAGCACTCCTCTCGCAGACTTGTCTAGGCTGCAGCATCCACTAGGGGCGGAAGCTGTGTCGTTGTCTGGCATGACCATAAAGTGCAAAAGAGCACACTTGAACAGAATGAGGGCAATTTGGATACCATCTTTATTCCATTTGTATTGCTTACATGAAGAACACAAAACGAGGATGCTTTAGGCACCAACACGCTTGAAAGTATCAAAGAAGAAAAGTATGTAAAATAGACATAAAAATCGAACAAGAAATTTAGCATTCAAGGACCAGTCAACCAAAAGCACGCATATAAAACACAACAGTTACAAATATAAATAAAAGGCAAGATATGACATAACAAAACACAAAAGGGTTGACAATAGGGCTACCGCCTTGGAACGGTCAGTGGCAAATAAGGCCACTGGGCGTTTAAACCAGGTTCTAGGGTGCTCCAAACGTCTGTCTTACCCTATTATCATCCCAGTAAAACGGGACAATGTAAATCAAGATATCCTTGCCAGGTTTTATATTCTCTAACAAACAATGCAGAATTAATAGGCAATATAAGTATAACACACGAATGATCAAGTATATATAGGAATATAAAAAATCATAGAAAGCCACAACAAAGCAAGTACTCAATGACTTGGCAGAAGCCAGAGCAACACGAAAAAAACACATTAAGGGTACGACAAGACAAGATTTAACACAAGCATCAGACGCTACCGTCCTTCGAGAATTTATGTAGACGTTATCATAGGGTCCACAATCTGTCCTGTCATCGCACAGTCAAAGAGGAACGCATAGTGGCGAATGGAGTAGCTTCTTATTTATACACAGATTACGAATATTCCTCAACTCGACTACAAGCTCCAGAAAAACGAAAAAGCTGCAAAACATAGACCGCAAATGAAATAGCTCGAGGAGTAGTTTCTGGCGAAAGATTTTTGAATGACAGCAATACGTTTGTCTTTGATAATGTGATATGGTCAGGTTGTATATTGTGTTGAAAAATCATAAGTACTTATAGATGAAACTTGCCGTTTATTGCAAATTGTATCAAGAACGTCTCCTGAATTTTTAATTGGCCAAAATAAATTAATCCGAAAGTTGTCTTAAGCTTTAGCACACAATTGTTTAACGTGATATTTAACGGAAGTAAGACAATAAATTAAAGGTTTGACATGTTGAAGTGTTTACGTCATTATTTTCAACACTTTTTCGGTCGATTTGTAGTGGTGACTAAGAACAGACAAATAACGTTGTCATTTCTTTATATTTATATTTCATTTTCATTATCGAACGTTTTTAATACACATCATGACAATATATTTACATTACCACATACTTATACTAAGGTCAAGGTAACAGACAAAATCATAGTCTGGATTCAAAAGTCGTCTTTTGCCTATACCGAATAACATTTTTATATACACTTCATGACAATATTCTTTTGACCATTCCTATATGCCAAGATCACTGTCAAGGTCCTATTCTGAGGTCACCGTCATGCATTCTGGGACCGAATGTCCCGATAAGTCACACAAATGCTGTAGAGACCACCCATCTAGATAATTATTTTAATGGCTTATTATTACACCTACCCATTGGTAAAACAAAATATTATAAATATAATTTTAATTTTAATAATTTTAATAATTTTTAAATATAATGTTTCCACATCGTGAAATTTATTTTTTAAACACTGTAAAAATTTAATAAAACGTATTACAATTATAAAATGAAATCAGAACTCTGGACGCTTTCAATTTTTGGTTTCAACCATATTTTTGCCGAGAGCATTTACGGATCTCAACATATCGATCATAATGTCATCCGGGTGTAAATCTGTCAGTCAGTCCGTCCGTCCGTTCGTTCGGTAGTCCGTGCGTCCGACTTCCATTTATTTATTTCTTCTTGATTAATTGCAGGAGTTTCACTTAACTCATTCAGAATTTTTCTTATATGCATCTTACATCATGTCTGGTCACCGTGTCCTATTTTGGACGGAATATAGGTCACGTCCGGTCTCCGCTAAGAATTTCGTCCCTCACTGTTCTAAGTACGTAAAATCGAATATCTCAGGAGACTGACATTGGTGTTGGTAAAATCAAAATATAGTCCAAGGACTATAGAGTCTGGACTACTTAACCATAGGGCTCGGCATGCAGACCGTGACCATCTAGTTATAATTATATTTGAGTAAAAACGCTATTGGAATAAAATATTGTTTAAATTAGAACATAATATTTATCAGTGTTTATGGACCAAAACTCATGTTGATTACATATAAATATACCTGAACATGTTTTAAAACATAGGCCTTGTGTTGCTCCTGAACCAACATGTGTTCTTGTTATTGCTTGAATAAAATGATAAAAGCTTCTAAAAGCCAAGGTCTATTAAATTGTAATATATTATCTGATAAAATTCATATGGTCCAGTTGGCAGGAAAGCTGGGGGAAAAAATCCTGCCGTCCATACTCGGAGTTGGTCGAGTGGGAGTTAGAAAGAAGGGTTGGTTATTTAACAAAACAGCACTAATGTCTTGCTACAATTTATTCACAATAAATAACACCCAGACCAAATGTATTGTGGTGAAATAATTGAGATTCAATCGATGATGTATTCAGTAAATGTCGACTGTTTCAAGTAAATACTTTCGACAGCCATGAATTTTGATATTCAAGAATTCAACATCTGTTGTTTTCAAAGTATACAAAATATGTGCCTCTTCAATATACTGGACCTCTCGGTTACTTGTTTGTGGTTTCTTCCATAACATGGATATTTTGATTTATATTTCAATTTTAGATCTTTAGAATGGCAAGAGATGGCTTTATTTATGCAATTGCTAATTTAAACTAACATTGCAAATGCAACAGCTGTTACATTTGCTTTAGAACAGCCTACTCTGTAAAAGCTTAGTTTCTGTAAAAGCTTAGTTAATATCTGCATTTGGTCTGTGTTTCATAGTTATTATATACATGATGCATGGTGTTGAATCACGTCATGGAACACTTATTTCACTAGCCGTTTCCCTAGCCGAACATTGTAACAGTAACTGTTGTTTACCTATATCATCTGAATGGGAAAACTAGTTCAAATCTACCTCTTTCAGCCAGAGTAATGTTGTTGTTGTTTACAATTTATACATTCATAATTCAAGAACGTTTGCAGTGTACGTTTGTATAATTGAGTTAGTTTTAGCCTTCACACAAAAAGTGTTTGTTAACCTTTAAATGATTATTGAAATATTAGATTCTTCGATCTCTTTCATTGAGAAGATAAACATTAATTGGCCCTGTGAATGTACTGACATGCATTAATTATTGTTTAACCAATTCATGCATTCGTAAAATGCTATAACCGTATATGCTCTGGGTTTAAAACGAGCTTTTATCGATATCAGCTGGACACACGTACATAATTTTCTGTAGAAACTGGGTGATTTTCTCTGAAAAATAAGACGAAAACAAAGTTACTCAGATGATCTATAAAAGTAATAAAACATAAATTATATAGGATAAATACGCTTATGAATGTTACTTATGTAATCATAAAGAAGGAAATGGTTATTACTTATTGAATGTTACAAAAACAATAAGGTAACACGCTCCCTCTTCCCTGGTCGAAAACATAATATAAGCATTTATTCGCTGCCGGGCAGCGACTCTTATATTGTTTTAGTTATTGCACATGGTAAGGTAGTAATGAATAGTTTCTTTGAGTTTTTTCACTTTGATAACGCAATGTTATAACTACACATGGTAGCAATGAACAGTTTATCTGTGTTGTAATATCTGTGTTGTAATGCACGCTAACGCAAACGCATCCCATACATGTGAGTAATTGTATTTCAGTGCTGATGTGTACTTTAGCACGTCGTGCTACAAAGGTGAATATGTAATCAATTTGTAAGGCATGTCAAAGATTCGCCCATCTTGATTAAAAATGTTTGGTAGCATAAATTGGGAAGAAAGTTTCTGGTAAAAAAAACGGTCATGGCGTGTTTACGTCTCCGTGACAACTCTTTTTTTTTTATTGTTTTTAACACCCGTGACTTAGTCTGTTATTATGTTAAATTTTGTTCCCAGTTCTTACCCAGAAATAATGCTATTTTCTCTCGGCAGCTATTTTACGCTTGCATAAAACCTTGCTTGTTGTAGTTTGTAATTTCAAACCGACTTACCTATGGTATTTCTGACTGGTTTAGGTTTATTCTCCCAGTAGACAAATAGGACGTACAGTGGTGCCCCCGTCGCCATCAGTAGGAGACCCAGTCCACTCTCCCTGGGCTTCTGGTACACCGTGAGTACCAGGATTACGATGCTGCTCATCAGTAGAAATATCGGCAGCGCGATCGGTAACTAAAATTGAAATAAAATTACTTAGATATTAAAACTATTTACTTATTTAGTCAAGAAATTCCCAGTGAAAAGCACAATTTGTCTCAAAGAAAGCGGTTTGGAAGTTTAGAATGTACAAAAGGACAGAGAGAAATAGGTTTGGAAGTTAAAAATTTACAAAATAGACCCAAAGAAATAGGTTTCAAACTTTAGAATTTACAAAATAGACACAGAGGTATTAGGTTTGGAAGTTTAGAATTTTAAAAATAAACAGATAAATAGGTTTGGAGGTTTAAAATCAGACACTGTGAAATAGGTTTGAAAGTTTAGAGACACTGAGAAATAGGTTTGGAAGTTTAGAATTTACAAAATAAACACAGAGATATTAGGTTTGGAAGTTTAGAATTTAAAAATAGACACAGAGAAATAGGTTTGGAAGTTTAGACTTAAGACACTGAGAAATAGGTTTGGAAGCTTAGAATTTACAAAAACTACAGTTATAAAATGATTCCCGATTTCTATAGATATCTCTGAAAGAACCAGATTTTCCAATGCAATAACCAGGACGTGTTTACTCCTCAACTTTTTACATCGTTTAGTTAATGTGATGCACACTCATTAATATGCTGAACTTATGTAAGAGATAAACGTGGCATACAGGCCCAACACGGTCGGATGAATACATTATTTTGTATGAAATATGAACGTATATATAGTTGCATGTCACAGTAATCAAATATGATTTAAACATGTTTTATTCCCAATATATACTTGTACTACTCAAAGTTTGCTAAGCACCAAACCTTGCTCGCTTTATTTTGAACCCAAGGATGTTTATGGTTTCGTTTACATGGTTCAAGTATAGATATGTTTAGTATAGAAGGATAAAATAGGTTAATCGTAAAACAAAAGTTATTGTTAAGTTTTATGCTTTTGGTAAAACCAGCCACCGTAAAATGTCGAACGGAAATCTTGGTGTTTACCAAACGTTTATGTAATATATAATTGCAAAAGGGTTGAGCAAAAAATCTAACATCATTAGTCAATGCCCTTCTCAACAAATATTATACACCCAAAAAAGAGTATGATAATGGAACTTTGGAAACGGCCGAAACGACACATACGAAATATTGCAGTCTCGGCTCGGTTCATGATCGGTAGTGAAATATGCTAGCTACCGCTCACGCCCTCTAGCCCCGGGTTGAGCAGAACTCAATATTAATAAAAATCAATAGTACACAATTGTAACCATCCCGAAGATGGCATTCATATGGCGGTGGACATGGAGTATCTTTCTTCCCCATGTATGGTCCCAGTATCTAATAAAATTAAATGCCCCGAAGAGCGAAATACACATACTGCATATCACAAGTAACAGTCAAAAGACTAAATTAAAAAGCAGACAACATATCCTATAAGTAGTTAAACAATACCCAGAGCCTTTAATCGGCCGGAGTAGTGGAACCACTTAGTCGAAAATTAAGTAAGAAAACAAAAAGAAATGAAAAAGTACCACCGATAATTGAATATAAGTATCGGGCTCAGCGATCTCCAAAGATCGAATGAATAACAGTACTGATTGCAAGCGCGGGGAGACGTTTTACTGCCGCCACCAAGTGTATGTCGCGTATCTTATGAGAGCACTGCATAATTATATACGTCAGAGTTCTGGGCACAACACAGATTTTCGAATTTCCTTTAGTACCGTAATGGGTCTGGGAAGGTCCGGCTCCTTGTATCTCAGATAAATTTGTCCGGCAAACACACACGTCAGAACCATGGAAAACCCAAACCCCATTAATTCTATCAGGTAGAATATTTCCTCAAAACTCTGCATTAATATTGTCAGTACCATCTGTAAAAAGAAAACAAAGTGTTGTTTATGTTTAAGATCATTCATATCATGGTGCAGAAAACCTGCAATGAACATCAATCTTTTTCTTCGCAGCATTTAAGAAACAGAAGATTTCGAACATATGTCTGAGAACAAAACGTGTAAATAAATGTTCGTGATAGATTTGTATTGATTTATGTAAATTGGCTAAGCTAATCTATTACTTTTCATATTTTCATATAAGTAGAATCAGCTATGCATATGCTTAAATAATTATGCGTAAACATAATTAATTCGATGTCTGCATAACCGAAGTAGTTTTGCCTAGGAACACAAATATAGTTGTTGACACGTATTACACTCCAAACATATTAAACATAACAATAATAACGAAGAAATTCTCCTAAATATTAAGTATACGTACAATGACCAGTAGTGAAGGAGACGGAGTGAGATATTTGATGTTGATCATCGAAATGAAACTTGGCAGATGACTGTTCTCTGCACCCGTCATGAAAAGCCTGATAAAAGAAGATCATATTGCCAGTGAAAAACAACTGTAGAGTAGGACATAGGCGGGGACTTCAACAATAACAAACTTCAAATTTAAAATCCAAACGTTAGCAGACACATCGAATATATAAGTTCAATTATAAAGCATTGAAACCATTTCCGATATGCCGTCCGAACTCTTATGTCGCTCACCAATGCAGGCAGCAATTGGAATTTTACAGGCCAACATGGCCTTGGTGATCTTTACATAAGATGGATTACTAAGGGACGTATCTTTTTTCAAAATAAACCACCTAGGTCTCAATCTTACACTTCATTGTGTCAAACTCATATGTAGTGGTTGACCCATTTACCGTACACTATGCTTTCCTTTTTCATTGTGCGATGACTGGACGGATGTGGACCCTATGATGACGTCTACCTAAATTCTGAAAGGACTTTGACGTTCGATGAGTGCCTTCAATCACGTATTGTCGTACCCTTAATGGTTTATTTACTTGTTGCTATGGCGTCTTTTTATTAATAAGTACATGATCATCTTTGTGTTATACTTATAGTGCCTATTAATGCTGCATAGTTTGTTACAGAATAAAGCCCGTTGGGCATTTCTTTATTTGCACTGTTGCACAAGATGTCTCTTCATAGCCTCTATCTTTGAAGAAGTGCAAGTTAGAAAGTGTTATCATGAAGGTGTGAGTGTTTATGAAGATTGAAAGGTATATGAATTGGTATCCAAGTAAAACTTGAATATAAATTAAATGTGCGAAATGCAGGCGAAGGTCTTTAATACTGACATACTTTTAATAGGAACATACTGCTGTGTTATGTAGATATAAACATGCGATTTCTGAAAAATGGAAATGACAAAACAAACTTGAATATAAACCTTTTTCGTATGGACGGGACAAACGAACGGACAATGGTAATGGTTCCATTTTTGATACAGGTTTAATGTGAGCGTCTGATAGATACAAGCAGTGGCTTTTTACTGACCTTGACATTGAAAGCGAGTTACCGTTGATTCCACCCATGACGGAGATCGCTATAAGAATCGGAGTAATCCATGTCGCCGCCGGTATTGTCTGGTCGGAAAATGTCTAAAACATAATGATATACCTGTTATGTCGCTTACCTATATCTACGCGATTTTTAATGTAAAATATTAAATACTCGATATTACTGCATTTATATGTATACAAAGCTATTTTATGACTATTCTTAGAAGAAACATGGTTCGTATTCTAGTTCTGTAAATTATTAATTATGATCAAAACAATATCTTGAATAAAATGCTGCCCAGCCGTTTATTCCTGCCGGAGAACTACGAGTTTTTACGATTTTCTCGGATATGCGCAATGCGATTACAAACTATTCGGCGCAGTTCCGATAGCAAAAGAATCGATCGGAACTCTTCGCTAATCAGACGAGGTAGTTCCGATTGTAAACGAATAAGATCGGAAAATCTCCGCAATCGGCTTGTCTAAAACAATTACGAATACAATTTCAAAAATCCGATCTTTGCTATCCTGTTTTTTACCAGTAAAACGCATATTACATTCGGTGAAATTATTGCCATTTACCTTTTTCATAGTCCTCTTTATAATTAAGTAAAATGTTTATCAATTTGTGGACAAAAATATATAGGTAGAGCCTCTTTAATGTGATTAAGATGCATTAATATGAACTTGTGTAAGAGATACACGTGGCATTCGGGTGAATACCTTATTGTCTGTGAAATGTAAGCGTATATATATATATACAAAACACACACACAATATCTTGATTAAGGGTGAGGACACAAAAGCAAACAACTACGGACATCGTGTGGTCCCAGGGTAGTGTGGTCCCCGGGTAAGAATATGGTCACTGATTATTCAGGCAGAGATATAGAAGTGAGATTTTGTCAAAGAAATTGTGTCGAAAGAAAAGAGTCGGTCAGCAAGAGTTGCAAACTAAATCTAGACAAACCGCTATGTTCCTCTTATGTGAGTTTGAACAGCGTCGAAACCATTGAAATGTTTGACGTTTTCTACTGCAGAATCATTTATCGCAATAACAATTGTCAAGTGGGTACCATTTGACAACGTCGGTCCACATTACGTAGTTCGAGTATTAACTTTCATACCCCCTCCAACCCCTTCTCCAAGAAGCAAAAACTGGGTTGGCTGGGGTATGAAATAAAACCTTAATTTCAGTTTAAATAGTTTGCATATTGTAACATTAAAACATTTATGAAGTAATATCGCATTTTTTTCAATAAAACATATTTGTAAACGTGTTTTATTGTCGAAACATCCGCTATAAAATCCTGCTAATATAAGCTTTCCATCGCTTAATGGAATTGAGGCGGGACCACGTAATGAAAGAAATTCTATCTACCTCGTCCTTAAGGGAATGAGAGTTTTTTTTGGCTGACAGTCATGCAAACAAAACCTATTAGGCAAAGTGATAAAAGAAATCTAAAGAAAAATAAGTTTCACAAAATATCTACTTACAACGGCGACGGCAGATGACATCAGCATTTCAGATGGGGTAAGGACGGCGAAATAGGCAATGTTAGCGATCAGATACACCACCGTTACTATGGTTATGGAGATTATGATGGCACGCGGGAGATTTCTGAATCATCACAAACCGTAAATACTAAATATATGTGTGGAACTGGCCATATAATATCATTCAGTATACTAAACACACACAACGTCATATCTTATATTAAATGGGGTTACATTAGGCTTTTCGTGGGAGTCCATGGGTCCGACTTGAAATTGACACATTTTCTATTCTAAAGACCAAAAAACTAATGTCTGAGCCTAAAGTGACTTATTTATAGGAATTTAATTCACCACATTAAAGGTTACGCACCAGGGTTAAGTTAAGCAGTTTACGTTCGATTTCATTCGAATTCTATGTGAATACAATAGTTAGACATTAACAACACGGTGCTAACACCATATTGGTGTAGTACAATGGTTCTGATTATACCTCAGTCGTCCATACCTCAGTCATCTAATACATGTCGGTGAAAATGTCGTACTTACTTGTGAGGTTCTATCAATTCTTCAGTGAGGAAGTTTAAGTAACTCCTGAAATATACATAAAACAGTCATGAAGCCAGCATGTCGTTAAAGCATACGCGCGGTATACTAGCACACCCGCGGTATACCAGCATACGCGCGGTATACCACCATACGCACGCGCACGAGCATATTTAGTGCTGCAGTGCCAGCAAGTATTGCTGATAACAGAAGATCCAAAGAAAACATTTATAAAATTGTGTTTGCATTATATTGTGCATTTTTACAGTAACATGGTGCATTTTAGAAATCCCTTGAATGTCACTATAATTCATCTATAAAATGTATTTAAAATT